>JANFOE010002265.1:0-54303 GCA_025667525.1 Glebionis coronaria
ATCATCATTCATCATCATATACATATACATAAATAAAGAAATTACAAGATTACATAATCAAAATAACAAGAGGATGGGAAGAACAATCTTTATACCACCAAGGTTGTGTAGTTTATGATCAAGGCTTGGATTTTGATGGAAACACTTGTGATAGATCAACACCAACTTTGAAGACCACCAATATTTGTAAACTTCTTGTAGAAATCAGCCCTTGGACATCACCAAATCTTCTCCTTGGATGTTAAAATCACCTCCAATCTTCAAGACATCAAAGGAGCATCATCATGTGTATGAATAACCATGATTTGTGGTTAAAATTAATCAAATGGGGTGTTTATTTGATGATATGAGACGGCATAAATTGAGTAGAGAGAGATGAGAGTTTTTTGCATGGAGGAAATGAAGTAAATGGTTTTACTTGGGAGGTTTTGTGGTTTGAGTGAATAGTGTAGTTTACTTGTTAAGCTTTGCTTAACAAGTGTAAGCATTTAGCTACCACTTTGACACACCAAGTGGTGTGGTGGCAAGCTTAAACCATCCCATATTGGGGGTGGGCAAAAGTGGTTTTGTCTCATCCCCAGTTATTTACGGGTACTTCTCGATTCTAGTTTCCTCGATTTGCATGCCCTCGGGTCGTTTTACGAAAAACGTTTTTATAAATTATGAATCAACGGCACAAAACGAATCTAATAAAAGTTGTCTCATCAAAAACGGAGTTCGAAAACGTAAATACGTAATCCTAAGGTTTCTGGTTTAGTCGTAAAGGACGTTAAATTATAATCGTAAGTCCTAATCTCTTCTCGTAAATTTGTGAGTTTATGAACCAACACCAATTTAAAATCTCAAAATAATTTTCACGGACAAATTTATTTTCTGAAATGTCGGACTGTCACCAAAGACGGTGTATGTAAACGTGAGCACGTAACGTAGAATCCTCCGGTTTGGACGTAGTTGATGCTACTTCAAGACGTAAATACAAATTTCTTCCCAGAAATGGGTGAGTTCATAATATAACATTAAAATAATGTTTTTAAATAATACTTGAGAATAAAATATCAACCATAAATTGACAGATTGTCACAGCATTTTCCCCTAAACATGATCTTTGTCCTCAAAGATCATCTTATCTTACTACTTGCTTCTTATAGAGTTAAAGCCATGAGTGTATTTCCTCCACATTCGGTCTTTTCTCACAAGTGTAATTCATTACAATACGCGAGTTTCATCAAACATAACTACGGGAATAAGATCAGGTTTAATGTTGACTTACTTTCTCTATCCATGATGTTCACGGGTTTTTGATGAATGCAACTTTTCGCCGATCTAAACTTTATCAAGAAGTGATCAGATTCTCACTTGATAGACATTTTATCAAGTTCGATATACGAAACATAATTCACGCAGCTCTTGAAGTCCTAGGGTAGATCCAGCTTATATGCCTTTCAAACCAATCTTTTACATCATCTCAATGGTCCCATACAACGGGGACTTATATCCATGATCTTCCAGATCATCAATTCATTTTTTCATGGTTAAAATTTTTGGCATAACTTCGCTACCCATCTGGCACTTCAAGATCTACATTTCATATTCACATAACCTCCTGCCCACTACCGGCAGTCAATAATCAGATCTTAATTTCAACAATCATTTCAGGTCTCGCGGGTCGAGTATTTTGTAAGGTTAGGTTCGCCATCATAGGAAACCTTAAACCTAAAAGACATGTCCAACTCACAATGGGTGTATGTCGGGTGATATGAGCTTAAACTCATATCCTTTTATCAACAAATAACCCTAAAACATGAAGCAAAATACCCTTTTATATTGTAAAAAGCAGTGTTATGTGGTATGTTTGTGTTTGTGTGATCTTATGTAGGTAAAAGGATACAATTTCAAGCAAACAAGGGAAAACCAAGCTCAAATGGATGAAAAAGACAAAAGAGGATCAAAAGTGACAAGACTTTGAAATTAAAGGACCTATCTTGACAAGTTGTGAAAGTTGGAGGACTTAAAGTGCAAATTATGGAAAGTCAAGATTAAAGTCAAATTTGGTCAACTACAAGGTCAACTCAAGTCAAAGGGCCATTTTGTTGAAGAATCAAAGTTGAAGGGTCAAAAATGTCAAAGGAATGAAGATATTAGCCCTAAATAGCAATCTGCCAAGTCAAGGGACTTAATTTGCCAAGTTTGGAAAGTATTGCATGTTTAATCCAAGTGAAAAGGGAAAGGACCAATGAGAAGAGAGGAAAGAGTTCACACGGATCAAACAATTAATGTCCACTCACAGCCGCCTCATTTATTGCCAAATCATAACAGTGCAATCCGCAACTCTCTCTCTCTACCAATCAAAGGCTGCCACGTGTCCTTCTCTTTCAACAAAAATATTTTCCAGGAACGGGATTTTGATAGAAGGCATTTCAAGTAAAGATCAAAACACCAAAATTGCTCAATTTTGGAAGACGAATCCAACGGTGCAATCCATTTAACATATTATCCATTGAATCAAAAACCCCCAATTCAAGTTCATCACCTTCAAAGAGGATTTGCAGAATTCCTCCACGTGTCAAGTGATGATTGGCCCAAACACGTCACAACTCCAACAGAATCTCCCTTTCTTGCCTATAAATACCCAGCTTGTACTTCATTTGTGATTGTAGCTTAATTTTGTAAACACCTAGTTCTTAAAATTCCTTTTCCTTTTTTCCCTCCTTTTCACCTAACTACTCAAGAGTCTGACAAACTCTTGAGTCAGTTAGTTAGTTAGAAGCTTGTAACTACCATTTGTAACTGAATTCTTCAATAAAATTTCAAATTCAAGTTTTCCCGCCAAATTCTGTTCTTCAATTCCTGCTACTTACCTGCTGTTGTGTGATTCCATTGTTGCTTATTGATGTTTGTTATGATCATACATTGATCATAATTGACATTGGTGAAGAATTGTTGCTGTTTGATCAGAATTCAAGCCTTTCCATTGATCTTGGAGAATTCATGGCAGAATGATGATTTGTAGCTGTTTTGATTGTTGAATTGAGTTGATAGATAGTGATAGGTGGTGGTATCATTAGGGCAAGAGAGCTCAGCGCTCCTCTTCTTCCCAAAGGACCTCTACAATAGGTTCTAAGGCTCTTGTTTTATTTTCCTCTAAACAGTCCTTGCATGCTTAATTCCCTAGTGTAATGTTGATGGCTGCCTGATTCTACTTGTTAAGAAGTTGTTGATTGATTGATCCTAGTGTTTTACAGTTTGATCTTGTGCATTTGTGTTAAGCTTTGTAGTTTTTAGCTAAATTTCAGTAACTTTTTAGCTAAATACCTTAATTGAGTTCTAGTTGGTATACTTGCTTGATTTCAGTCTCATTAGCTTTCATTTTGATTACCTAAACTAGTTTGCTAAAGCTTTTGTATCAGTTCAAATCATTACTCAATAAGTCTTTGAAAAAGTTTGATTAAAAGCTTTAAAGGAGTGTTTGGGAATAGCTTTGATTCAGCTTTCAAGTGTTAGGAATTGGTGTTTAGAAGTTTGTTTCTAGTTATTAAGTGGTAATAAGTAGTTTTAAGCCTTTTGTAAGTCATAAAAATAGTCAAACAGGCAATTGGTAATCAAAAAGTTTGGGTCATACTTGTTATCAGCTTTTAGTTCAAAACTTGTCAAATTCACTTGCTTATTTCTCCCTCAATTCTTAATGAAATTTGTTCAAATCTGTTGCTAGTCATAGCTTACATCATAATCTTTCAGACTTTAAAAGGAAAATCTACAGTATTAAGAAATAAGCTAGAAAACAGCTTTTTAGCTCAAGCCTGAGCATTTTGCATTCTCTGATGTGAATAGCTTACTGTTTTGCTAGTTCTCATTATCCACTTCAGAAAAGTCTTGATTTTCTTTCACATTTCCATTTAGAAAGTATTGAATATGAGTTTTTGAGATTTTGAGCTTTTTCCAAAAATTGGTCAACGTTTGGTCAACATAAGCTCATTTGAGCTTATTTTCAGATATCTAGCTTATTACTGGATGAAAATTGTTCTAATTTGATTTCCCCTTCCTTAAATCAAGTGTTTAATCAGAATTGTCACAAAAATCAAGTTGTGGATGTTTGGATTAGGCTATAGCTTATTTTGAGCTTATTGATAAGCACTCAATTGCTTATTTTGGACTTTTAGCTTATTTCCTTGAACACACGTTTCTATAATAGGATTTGAAGTTGTTTGCAAGTTGTTTCAGCTTATTTGGTTGAGAAATAAGCTCAAACGAGCTTATTCTTTCTTTGTGCCCGTTTTTACTTGAAAAGTTTGGAAAATTGCACTTTAGTCCCTGGTTTTCAATTAGTGTTAATTTTTGACTAATCTTGCTAGATTTTAGGGTTTGCAAAACTTTAGTCCCTGGACTTTGTTAGTTTGTTAAAATTCAGTTTATAAGTTTGTTAGTTTGTTAGTTTTTGGTTAGTTTGTTAAAGTTTTCACAAGTTTAGTCCTTATAGTTAACTGTTTTACATTTTTAGTCCTTATAACTTTTAGAATTTACATTTCAAGCATTTACATTTTATAGAAATTACATTTTCAGTCCTTATAGTTTTATATTTTGCATTTTTATATTTTACTTGAATAAAACTTGGAATTTGCAATTTGTTTTACGTATAAGTAGGTTTATATTTTTCATTTTTAATTAGTTTTGTTTGAATTAGCAATAGATTACCAAGCAAGCTTGAACAACCAAAAACAATTATAAATTTGATATTGATTGGACTTTCTATTAGTTAAGAACTGAGAAAACGAACTTGCATTATACACATTTCATCGGGTGTCTTCATCCCAACTCCTACTTACAGATGCTCTAATATATATCCTCACAAGATTCAATCTCGATCCTAATACGATAGTTTTCAATGATAATCTCTCCAAATGAAAACGATTATACGGTTTATTGCCAAAGGTCAATCATTCAAGCATAAAACAAGACTTCTAGTGTTTTGTATCATTACTTTACCTCATCCCTTCGATTGGGGTGGTAAACAGTACTCTCATCAAGGTTCGTTCTTGATGATTTCTGACCAAATCTCTAGAAATTCGATGCGAAGCGAGGATCTTGATAGAGATGGTCGGTACAGGCACACTATGTTTACACAACTCCTTTAAATACAAAGAGTCAATTTCTTCATCGAGAATCTATCATTAACAGGAATGATATTAGTAGATTTGTTCAGTCTGTTGGCGATGACCCAAATCGAATCAAATTCAGATGATGACCTTTGCAATAGTTAGACGTTTACTAATGTATGAGGCGATGTCTGCCTTCATAATTTGCCATCAATACATCTTCTTCAGATAAGATACACTTAGTCAGAACTGACATGAATAGAATACATAAACTTATGAGATTCTAATATGACTAAATCTCAAAATCTCCATATTTAGGCAACCACAAGCGTCCTTTTATACATTTAATGTCATCGGCTTCTTAATTCTAATGGTTCACATTATCCGCGAACCCCTTTATTATTTATATTATCCTTCTTACAAGCATTGTTTATTTTTATATTGTTCGGCAATTTATTTTGCACCTTCATTATTAAGGAACATGTCATAATTGGTTCTTTATCCTTTCTATATTATGTGTCAGTATCTACATTCATCTTCCTTGATGAAATAAATATCATGGTAAATATTACTCAAAAATTCTTTCCTCATATTTTCTAAGTTTTAGTTTCGTCTCAACTATTATTTTTATCAGTTTTGCTTGATCCAACGTGTTAAAGCGTCGATAAATATTACACGTAAATTAACAATAAATATTAAGTTTTTATGAAACGTAAACGTTAAAAGTTTAAATTTCTTAGTTCGACCAATTATAATAAAATGTTCAAAACAAATTTAAATTTAATTAACATGATTTTTGGCTGATTTATCGAAAATAATTAATAAGATTCGTAAATGTTTGAAAAATCTTTGGTTATACTTTGGTCAAAATTTTCTTAGTTGTAAAGCAAAAAGTGTCGTTTCAAATTTTAAGTCATGGTTTAAATGGTTTCCTCAATCCCTCTTAGGTTGTCTTGAGGTATACACGAACATTTATCCCTAAACAGGAGTTTAGTTAAATGTTCTGGGTATAAGGGAATAATCCCTCAAAAGTTCTTTTCGATAAAACATTTATCAAGACACATTTGCCCTTTCTTTTTGGTAAAACCCAAAGTCTTAAAAGGGCTCCAAATTTTTGAAGAGTCAATATAGATTCCAATATCTTATTAATCACACGGTCAAATAATGTAAAGGATTAAGTCTTTAATCACATGTTAAATACTCAAGGTACAAGTTTTCATTGTTTGGCCAATTTAGGGCAGTCTATAACTAATTATTAACTCATTCTTATTCGTATAAACAAACAAATGATACTTAATGATCACAAGCATGAATTTATCAATTTACAGCCTACACACGTGATTCACCCAGTTTATGAATGCTACATGTGTATTAGTCAATCCAAACGTCATCACGTGAAACTTATAATATTTATTACAAGTTCTGGATGTAGTGATTGGAATAGATAATCTTTTTCGCGGACGCGAAGTTGATGATAACCATGCCGTGGATCAAATCTTCGAATATAGCTAGAACCTTGTAAATGATCGAACAAATGTATCATCTTGGGTAGTGGATATAGATTTTGATCACCAGTTTACCTATTTCACGGTAATTCAACAAATATAAGGAATGATAACACCATAGCTCTTCATGATGACGAGCTTGGTAGAATAAACGTCTTCTCATACAACTCTCTCAGTTGTAGGGTAATTCTTTTAATGCAGATGGTGCTGACGTACAGTGCACATGCCACAGGTGCAACACCGGGAATATAATCAATACCAAATTCAACGTGCCTTAATGGCGAAAGTCTAGGTAATTCACCAGCAAATACCTTCTAAAGTTTCAGATAACATAAACGTCTTTTAGTAAATTTATTTTAAGTTCTTTCTAGATTATAATATCTATGACTAATTCACAATCATTCATGGTATAATTTCAAGTCTAAATGCAGGATATGGTCATCCATCAAGAATTATTTAAATAACTTTTGATAATCAACATCTTATCTTTTAGGGGAATTCTACTCGAGTTCCCATCAATTAAGACAATGTCGTCATGTCATAATCAATCAATCCATTATAATGGCACTACCAACTTTTCAGTTTTATTGCCGTCGATAAGATGTGAACTTCTCAAAAGACTAATAATAACTCATAATCCTTCACAATTCAAGGATTTCTAGAGACATAACAAACCATAAAAGAGTAAGGTTAACGCATAATCTATGCGAGAGAATTTCAAATCAGATACAAACGAAAACATTTAACGAATATGAATATATCCCATGTTTTCATAATTTGACTACGCATTCGAAAGCTCCTCGGATCGTTACCCAGGTCATTCAAATGAAATCTAATCAAAAGAAATGATAGGAACGTCGATACATCCAGTCGGGTATCAACACTCGGTAATCAGATACGTTTCCTAAGAATCTCACCATGGGAGAATTGGACAAGAAGGGAATATCAATTTGTCAAATTAGACAATTTCCACATATGAGTAAATTCGACTCAGAAGAATAAGTAGTACGGGCACATATGTAGGTGTCCCTATCAATATGTCCCTATTTTTCACTTCTTGCAGATCTCATAAAATTTAATCTTTCATAACTTCAAAGAAAATGTAGTGTTTATCAATCAATTTTATGGTGACTACTAATCAGCCTTGCATGGTCCCTTCAAATTGTATGTAGGCACGCAACTATATACAATTTCAAGATTAACGATGCAATACTCAGTTCGTCAAAATTTTATCATTATGTTTATAATAAAAACATTTTCATGCTTAATTCTCAAATAAGAATCAAAAATAATTTACAAAGATGTTCTTTATTATGGAAACAATTTAAGTTTTCCAAAGTGTTTCATAAACAATCTTATTTCGATAGCGATTACTCATAAATCTCACTTTAAATAGTCCTTACGGTGATGAAAATTCAATTTTTCTCAAGGATATTGTTTTATCTTATCAAAACGATGAGTGGTCTGCAAAAGAGTGATGAAAAGTTGTTCACCAAGAACTAACTACAATATAATGGGAAATGAGCTTAGCCAATTAATCATGAGGTTCATGACCTCGATGGCACTTCAAAAAGAATAACCCACAACGTAACTCAATTCGAGATGAGTACTTGTTCAATGGTTGCATCACTAATGCGAGCATTAGGAAGAAGCAATAAAAGATAGATATCATCGATACTTGTAGAATTTAGCAATCAAAGGTAGTCTTTTCATTAATCACAAACAAGTCAGAATTGTACCGTAACACATTACGTGTCACTATGTCATACAATTCCAAGAACTCATCCTACCAACTGATGTCTCAGTTACGTTAGGGATTTTTAAAAGATGCTACATTGAATACTAATCTACAAGAGTCATTAGGTGTTCCACATGTCCCGAAAGATCCATCGGTCCCAATTCAGAAGAAGATTTCTTCAATTTATTTATTGGATACTGGGCATCCTCATCATTGGACAATGGCCTAGGAACAACCCTTAACACGAATCAACAATCAATTAAAACCTTATAATTCAATCACAGGACTTAATGACTTCCTCTTAATAATCTCATATTCCCTACGGGTTAAATTTTTACTTTATTCAAGTTTCAGTCAACTTATACTCAAGGCGATATCCTACCTCATTTTCCAATACTTTCAACCTTATTCATAAACCTTAAAAGGGCAATAAAAGCTCGATATGATCAATACTTAATTTCCAATCCTATATCTCTTACAACAATAATTATCAAATGAGTCACTAGTATGGAATGACTCACACATTCAATCAGACTTCTCGGAAAGGTATTAGTGGCATGAGGCTTTTGGGTAAAGGCTCTAATGACAGCCTCAAGTGCAACATTCACCCTTTCGATTTCAAATTTAAGAATTGGGTGACAACGAATCAGATGAAATCTTTCTAGGTGTTAACGTTTTGTCAAACTGCACTCTATAAGAAAAGGTCGTCATGACATCGATATCAAATTTAATCTTGCCAATTCTTTTTCAAGATCATAATCAACTACTATCAACATTTCTATGAATATTAACCATTTTGTTGGGATCATAAATATCCACAACTTGGTTTAGATCTGGAATAGCTAGAATTTCATACAGAAATAGCTTCGATTAATTTGCTAGGGGAGTTAGGGTTTCTTGTGACAATCTACGTCGTATAAATACCTCGTATAAATATTAAAATAATCATCAAACAATCATGTAATCAAATTACATCATATATATATATATATATATATATATATATATATATATATATATATATATATATATATATATATATATATATATATATATATATATATATATATATATATATATAATCCAAGTTATATATATATATATATATATTTAAATAACACTTCTCAGTCTGGCCTTGTCGGTAACTCGGGAATTCTTCGGCACCGTTATAGTGAAAAGATTTTTAGACATTTTGAGAAAAATGTTTATAGTTAAAAGATTTTGAAATATTTTATTCAAAACCTTGGTTTTAAAAATATTACGTTCTCTATAACGAGAGCTCTGGTACCAAACTGTAACACCCCCAAATATACACAATTCAATATAGCGGAAGACTCGTTGGTGTTACGGGATAGCACATTACTCACATCATAGACAACGCTTAAAAATCGCGTCGTTTTATAATAAAGCATTTTCATTCATAAATATCAAATTTACATAGGTCCCAAGTCATATTATTTCATACAAATTTTACAAAGCATTTGAATGGAAATTGTTATTTAAGTGCGGGCCATGAATTCTTGTCGTCTTCCCGAGAATTACCTTCAAGTACTTGAGATAAAACATGTTAAAAGAAAAGGTCAGCGCTAACGCCGAGTGAATTCATAGAGTTCAATGAAACCCATCAATATAACATCGGTATAAAATTATTACCGAAAATCATTTTGTACCAATCTTTGTTATAGGCCATAAAATAGCCAAAGTCATTTTATACAAATCCTTATCAAAATCATAATATAGGCTTTTGCCTTCAAAATCATTATACGAATCATTGTCGTAAAAACATCATACAATACGTTTTATAACGTTGTATAGAGTTAAATAAAAACCGTTATATGAATATGGTTATGTAAAACCAAAACACGAACATAATATCAATAATAAGACCCTGTATTGCTAGTCAGGCAATATATCGTAATTCAATACATAAAGCAGTATTTTCGTTATTTTGGATTATTATAAGCCGCATGACATTGTTACCTTAGTACAACAAACAACGGGTAGCTATCCCGAAACTCAGTTTGCCCATCTAAATTAGTGTGTCGTCACAATAATCACGCTTGTGTAAATCTTCTCATACATAAGTTCGCTTACCAATCAATGTGGCACGACGGGGATCAACCGTCAAGGCGCGAACTGGGGTGATCGTCCCCAAATAGTACTATTATATGCATAAGCGTTTACCAAATCCCGGTAGTTCAAAATTCATGCTAATGGGACTTTTAGTGACATAACCTAACTTTAATAATCCATTTCATTTCATCTATCGGGTCATTTAATCATTCATCGGGTCATACAATCATTCGGGTCCAAATCAATAAACAAACAATCGGGACAACTAGTGTCCTATTTCATAAAATCTAACATGTTATCTCCCTCGCGGGTTTATAAAACATTTTATAAAAACATTTAAAAGAGTGCGAGGCTATGAACTCACGTTGATGTGGGAAGGCGGTTATCGACGATTTGGATGTACGGTACGTGCTTCAATCACGGAAATCTAGACAAATAATACTCGTCTTAGACTTTTGTCCAATGAATTTATAAAAATAACAATTATGTATACATATGATGATTTTATACATATGATGATGATCAAGTGGGTTTATACATTCTTATTTACTCATTTTAGTGTTATGTGTTGATAACTTTTATACTAGTTTACTAGTTTTACCTATTTACATGTTCTAGGTCCAATAAGCCTATTATAAGTCCATTAACTTGTATTAATCCATTTTATACTTTTATTATCAGTATTATACTTTACATGTTGGGCCCAAGTGGGTTAAGTCCAATAAGTAAATTTATAAGTGTTTTACTAACTAGTCGGGTTTATAGTCCAATAAGGCTACTTTGGCCCGTTAATGTCTATATGTTGTAAAGTTTAGGTTTTATCGGTTTTTACTTGTTATATAACTTCGTATATCATTATGTGAGTTTATAAAAGTTTATATTAGACGGGTCCGACCGTCTAAGTTTTATTTGACAAAAACGTTAATCTTTCGGTTTTAGCCGAAAAGACGTAAAACTTAGTATAGAGTTTTATAATTTGGAAAAACATTTATACTTGTAATTTATATAACATGTCCTATTTTAATATCACTATATATATACCTCTTTATTTATAATTATTATCAACAAGTGGGTTTTATATATGTATATTTTATAAATACAAATTTTTGAGTGCTTATATTATATACTATTTATTTTATCAAATATGTCCTAAATTTTCAATCCACTAAAATGTCCATATCTAGAGTTCTATATGGAGATAGGACCTCAAATTTTTATCACAGAAACTACATGATATGTGCTTCATTTTATTTCTTTATAGCTACTGATGAATCAACCTCTAAATATTTTAATAAATTCGTCCAAAACAGTGTAGGCAGATTTGCACTCTAAACTTGTTTTGATCATATCTCACTCATTTTTATGATTCCATTGTATGGCCAACTCTCACATGTGTATAACACCTAATACTTACTGTATATTGATTCCACTTTACCATTTTATCAGTTTAACATTTTGTTACTTACTGATTTTATACAGCCATCACATTAAGCAAGATTTTAACCATTTTACATGTGGTTTTCCATCTTTTTACCCATGTTGATCAACACCAAAACCCCACATAATATTTTTATCATCATTCATCATCATATACATATACATAAATAAAGAAATTACAAGATTACATAATCAAAATAACAAGAGGATGGGAAGAACAATCTTTATACCACCAAGGTTGTGTAGTTTATGATCAAGGCTTGGATTTTGATGGAAACACTTGTAATAGATCAACACCAACTTTGAAGACCACCAATATTTGTGTAAACTTCTTGTAGAAATCAGCCCTTGGACATCACCAAATCTTCTCCTTGGATGTTAAAATCACCTCCAATCTTCAAGACTTTAAAGGAGCATCATCATGTGTATGAATAACACATGATTTGTGGTTAAAATTGATCAAATAGGGTGTTTATATGATGATATGGGACGGAATATATGGAGTGGAGAGAGAGATGAGAGTGTTTTGCATGGAGGAAATGAAGTAAATGGTTTCACTTGGGTGGTTTTATGGTTTTGGTGGATAGTGTAGCTTACTTGTTAAGCTTTGCTTAACAAGTGTAAGCATTTAGCTACCACTTTGACACATCAAGTGGTGTGGTGGCAAGCTTAAACCGTCCCATATTGGGGGTGGGGAAAAAGTGGTTTTGTCTCATCCTCGATTTGCATGCCCTCGGGTCATTTTACGAAAAACATTTTTATAAAGTATGAATCAACGGCACAAAACAAATCTAATAAAAATTGTTTCATCAAAAACGGAGTTCGAAAAAATAAAATACGTAATCCTAAGGTTTACGGTTTAGTCGTAAAGGACGTTAAATTATAATCGTAAGTCCTAATCTCTTCTCGTAAATTTGTGAGTTTATGAACAACCACCAATTTAAAATCTCAAAATAATATTCACAGACAAATTTATTTTCTGAAATGTCGGACTGTCACCAAAGACGGTGTATGTAAACGTGAGCACGTAACGTAGAATCCTCCGGTTTAAACGTAGTCGATGCTACTTCAAGACGTATTTTCACATTAAAATAATGTTTTTAAATAATACTTGAGAATAAAATATCAACCATAAATTGACGGATTTTCACATTTGGAGTCATGAAGTGTCACTATAAATACCGACGAACACGAATATTAACCAAGTAAAATCATCCTCAGAATCGAACCAAAACATAAACACGTATATGAAGACAAGCTATTAAATCAAGCGATGAATGACGACGTTCCCCGACCACAAGTCCTCTTAAAATCAGATTTTGATTCACCTTTGTTGATGAATATTCGTTAGAGCTTAACACCGAAAACCGAACTTAAATCATCATTCACAACTCGTGTCGTAATCGAACATGTGAATTGGACCTTAAACGAAACTCAAACCGAACAAGAACTTCAAACCGAAAGGATATCGACGAGAATTGAAAATCATCCACTTCTTCTATATTTGATCTACAGTTTACATACTAGCAAAGGATGTGTCTTTTTTGGTTCGGAAAAAACAAAACGCCAAAGATATGGTATAGGCCTAAAGTAGTGAAAGGAAAATGTATTGTTAATTTTTTTTTACCATATCTCTAGCTATAAAACACACGTATACAATGCTTCAGATGTGCGCATACGTGAGGCTTTGTGGTGATGCCACATAAGTAACAAAAGGAGGTTTGATTTTGTTATATTTATTTATAATATGATAAAGCGGGTATTATCGAATCCCAATATTTTAAAAGTTACACGATTTAAAAGATACACGTAAAACACGAAAAATAAACGCTCATTATAAAATAAAAACATCGACATTCGGAGAACAATTATCTTTCGATATATAAATGAGGGCTTATTATTTAATAAACATTAACACGTCATATAAACAAATGACACTTAAAGGTTTATCATAAATTTACGAAGAATGTCCATAAAACGAACACTTAAAATAACGACAAGAAAAATAAGTCTATATCATAACAAGGATATTTACGATCGATAACGGATGTAAACCTTGCCGCTAAATAATAATTGAGACGTTCTCGATACGTTAAAGTCATAACCTTGTCGGTTAACCGATAATTCACAATTCCCATTAAGTAAATGCATAATACGTAATAGTCGAGATTAAAATAACGACCTGAAATTGACGGATTGTCACATCATCCCCACCAAATTGGGTTCTTCGTCCCGAAGATCAACTTGCGTTCTTCCTCGATTGCTCGTTGAAATCAAAGAGATAATTGTATTTTGGTCCTCGTATTGAGTTCAATCAGACTTTGACAATAGGAATTCGACTTTGTTTCAGTTGCTTAACTTCCTTATCGATAATATCAAAAAGTTCCTTGATGAAATGCAACTTACCGTCGATTCATACTTTATTAGGAGGGATAATAAGATATTTGTCGGAAATAAATTTCTCTAGGTTCGACACATGAAAAAGTATTGTGAATTCCTTGTAGTTCTCGAGGTAATTTAAGTTTTCTTACCACCGGACTCACTTTCGATATCATCTCGAATGGTCCAAACTAATGGGGACTTAACTTCCCACGTTTTTAAAAATATGAATATAACACCTTTTCCATGGTGATAACCTTGGCATAACTTTTCCACCTACCTCGAATTCCAAAGATTTTTGCTTCACATCATTATAACTTTTATGTCTACCTTCATGTTCTTCCTCGCTCTTAGAGTAGATTAGAATATCATCAATGAACACGGTCACAAATTTATAAAGATACTACTTACACCTATGATTCATTAAGCTAAAGAATACATCAGGTGCATTGGTCAACCCAAAAAGGCATAACCCAAAACTCATAATGATCACAACGAGTTCTAAACGCTGCAATAGAAATATCTTCCTCGCGTATGCGAAGTTGATGGTAAACAGAACGAATATTAATCTTGGAGAAAACACCAGAATCTTGAAGTTGATCAAATAGATCATCATTTCTTGGGAGTGGGCAACGATTCTTGATCGTTAGCTTATTCAGATCTTGGTAATTGATACACATACGAAACGAACCATCTTTCTTCTTAACGAATAGAATAGGAGCTCCCTAAAGTGACGATCTCGATCGAATAAAACCTTTACCAGATAGTTCTTGCAACTGCACAAATAATTTCCTTCAGCTCGGATGGTGCTAGTTGATATGGCACACGTGCCATAGTTGTAACATCAGGAATTAGATCAATTAGGGATTCTATTTGCCTTGATGGCGGAAGCCCTGACAAATCTTCCAGAAACACTTCGGGATAGTCACGAATGACTGGAACATTCTCTACTCACTTCTCTTACGATTTCTTCGCTGATAATTGAGCTAGGAATAACTCACAACCTTTTTCGATATACTTATGATCTCTAATGCACGAAACGATTTTAAGTTTGGAATTATTTTTCTCACTCAGTGACCTCATCAGCCTTATCTTGAATTATGTGTCTCATGAGCTAATAAGCCATGCAGAAAGATTCACAAATAGCAAATGACTTAGAAGAAGTCACATCACCACGTATATTCTTGGTCAGCCCATGAATATACTGCTTGACCTTGACAGTTCAGGTTCCATCATTCCTATTGGACATGAATTTAGTTAAAGATACATCAACTTATTCACTAACAACTTGGCGCATTCGTGCTTCAGTCATAGTTTTCATTGACTGCATGATTCTTGTGCAACGCAAATCAAATCATAATGAGTATTCATTCAGTGGTTGCGTTATACCACATGAATTCTTAAAAGAGAAAAGCAAAGAAAGATAGTAATAAAACGATGAAAAATTTGGAATCAAAAGATAGTCATTCCATTGATCACAAACTAGTACAAGTTGTATTGTTAAGCATTATAGATTGTCATCGTCTAATGCTATACAACTTAAAGGACTAGCCCTACTAACTGATGTTACAGTTTAGTTAGTGATTTATGAAAAGAACTACAATTGATAAACTAATCCACAAGAGTTACTAGGTAATTCACGTGACTAAGAAAGCTCCTCGGTCCCATTAGAAGAAGATTTCTACAGTATCTTTCAGAGACGCTTGATATCCTCCTCAATTGGTGGTTTTGGAACAGCCCAAGTACAATCATCCCACGATCATAGAATTAAAGGAACAAAATCAAAGAATGAATCGAGCAAAGGAATTACGAGTCAATAAAATTTTAAACGCGCAAATGCTATATGCTTAAGCCCACACGTTTATAAATCATTATTTCCATGGATTGATCAAATCCATCCAAATAAGATTTAGAAATTCGTGGTTCAACAATTTATAATTTCCTTGTTCAAATAAATGGCTAATTTATTTCAACAAGACGATAATAAATCACCTTATTTAAGCATCGTCGGCTCAACGCAAAAGATCAGAATCGAAACAAACGAGAAACTAATTTAATAGGAAAAGATCAGTGATACGATATAGAATTCTATTTGGCATGTGAATATCATACCAATCAACCTCAATTCCTAACAACCAACAAGTACAATCCCAGACAAACTTGTTTCTAGCAAAACAATAGAATGTCGAAGATTAATGAAAATGGGGATTAAATTTACTAAACGAAATGAACGGATCGATAAATTAAGAATAAGAACCAAAGAATTAAAATCCTTGTAACCAAAAGAATATTATTAAGAATATTAACCATCTCTTAGGGATCATGTATATCCACAACTTAGTTAGTCTCGAGAATAACATGATCAACTTCAGTGTTAGCGTTAAAATGACTAGGGTGGATTTGTGACAATCTACGTCGTATAAATATCTCGTATAAGTATAAAAATATCATTTATAATTAAATAATCGAAAACATACCTTGTAATTCACAAGTACAAATAATCGATAAAGATTACAACATATATATATATATATATATATATATATATATATATATATATATATATATATATATATATATATATATATATATATATATATATATATATATATATATATATATATATATATATATATGTATATATATATATAATCACATATACATACTCTCATTCTCGTTCATTGGCAACTCGGAGGTTTCGCTTGCAACTGTTATAGTCAAAAGATTTCAAAATTTTATTTTTTTGGAAAATCTTTTCGTTCTCTATAACTTGAACTCTGATACCAATCTATAACACCCCCAAATTTCGATCATAGAAGCGGAAGGGTCATTGGGTGTTACTTACATGATTCAAGCTCATAATCATAGAAAACGGCTCAAAACGAGTCGTTTTGGTAGAAACATCCATTCATTCATTTAACGATAATATTTCACACATGGTCCCAGATAACTTAAAGTTTACAAAACACATTAAATGATAAAAATTCTTTGAATGGATATATTTTATAAAAGCGGGCCAAAACATTTCAAATATGTAAGCTTCACGAAACCGTCTTCCTCGAGTGCCTTCTTATGGACCTGAGATAAAACATGCTATAAAGTCAACAAAACTGTTGAGTGAATCTATAGAGTTTAAATTATAATCGAACACAAGTATTCAGAATAACCTTCCATGATTAATAATTCATCGAAAGATAATTATGTTGTACGGACATAATTATCGGTGTTATTACATAAGCCTCATGACATTGAACGTTAACATATATTAATTCAGCCCAACACACCTAGCCAAGTACGTATATTTCTCTTATACGTATGCATCCGATGTTTCATTACTAGTGCTTCACTAAACCACGCGATAGCTAGTCGCGACCGGACTGGGCGTCACCCCAATAGATCTATCCATAGTATTAGCGTTCTTTCGATTAACAATTCACGATTCAATGGGTCTTTTAAGGCTAAAGCTTACTTATGTAATAAATTTCATCTAAGCATACAATCGGGTCCCTTGTGTTCTAGTTTAAAATAAATAGGGTTTACCACAACTTCTGGTTGCACCCATTCATGGGTTTACAGCAACTCTTGTTGTACCCTTCATTTTCAATAAATACTTTTCAAGTAAACAGAGCTTCCACAACTATTAGTTGCACCATTCAATTGATTTAACGCAACTTATAGTTGTACTCTTTATTTTTAATAAAACAAGCATGTTATCCTCCTCGTAGGTTTCTAAAACAATTAAAGAATTTTAAAGCGAGGTTATAGACTCACCTTAGCAATAGCGATATCAAAAGAGGATGATGATCAACATAATAGTGACACGAGTGAAATGATGAAATAAGATAAGCCGAGAAACCACAAGCTTCAAACGACGACCTAAAATTAATTGGCGCGTCTTAGAAATATACCCGACAACGGACAAAGTTGAAATGACTTTTATAAATAAACATTATTGATAAATAACAAAATAACAATTTTAGGACATGTTTTGAAAAGAATAAAATGAAGAGGACCAAAAGTTTACTTTGAAAATCTATAATACATATTTGTGTTTTGCTTAATACTTTAAGGGCCGAAAATGTAAATATGCAATTTATATGTATGAATGTGACTTGAGCTATTTTTCCTTCTCATTTGTAAATGAAACATTCTTTTCATTCTCATTTCTTTTTATTTCGAATAATAGAAGCAGTAGCAAATGAAAATTTTAGATTGATACCGAGTGATACCTAATCTCCACCATGCGAAAGACAAGTGATTTGGAGTCATGAAGCGTGACTATAAATACCGACGAACACGAATATTAACCAAGTAAAATCATCCTCAGAATCGAACCAAAACATAAACACGTATATGAAGACAAGCTATTAAATCAAGCGATTATGACGATGTTCCCCGACCACAAGTCCTCTTAAAATCAGATTTTGATTCACCTTTGTTGATGAATATTCATTAGAGCTTAACACCGAGAACCGAACTTAAATCATCATTCACAACTCGTGCCGTAATCGAACATGTGAATTGGACCTTAAACGAAACTCAAACCGAACACGAACTTCAAACCGAAAGGATATCGACGATAATTAAAAATCATCCACTTCTTCTATATTTGATCTACAATTTACATACTAGAAAATGATGTGTCTTTTTTGGTTCGGAAAAAACAAAACGCCAAACATATGGTATAGGCCTAAAGTAGTGAAAGGAAAATGCATTGTTAATTTTTTTTGACCATATCTCTAGCTATAAAACACACGTATACAATGTTTTGGATGTGCGCATACGTGAGGCTTTGTGGTGATGCCACATAAGTAACAAAAGGAGGTTTGATTTTGTTATATTTATTTATAATATGATAAAGCGGGTATTATCGAATCCCAATATTTTAAAATTACGCGATTTAAAAGATACACGTAAAAAACGAAAAATAAACGCTCATTATAAAATAAAAACGTAGACATTCGGAGAACATTTATGTTTCGATATATAACTGAGGGCTTATTATTTAATAAACATTAACACTTCATATAAACAAATGACACTTAAAGGTTTATCATAAATTTACGAAGAATGTTCATAAAACGAACACTTAAAATAACGACAAGAAAAATATTTCTATATCATAACAAGGATATTTACGATCGATAACGGATGTAAACCTTGCCACTAAATAATAATTGAGACATTCTCGATACGTTAAAGTCATAACCTTGTCGGTTAACCGATAATTCACAATTCTCATTAAGTAAATGCATAATACGAAATAGTCGAGATTAAAATAACGACCGGAAATTGACGGATTGTCACATCATCCCCACCAAATTGGGTTCTTCGTCCCGAATATCAACTTGCGTTCTTCCTCGATTGCTCGTTGAAATCAAAGAGATAATTTTATTTTGGTCCTCGTATTGAGTTCCATCAGACTTTGACAATAGGAATTCGACTTTGTTTCAGTTGCTTAACTTCCTTATCGATAATATCAAAAAGTTCCTTGATGAAATGCAACTTACCGTCAATTCATACTTTATTAAGAGGGATAATAAGATATTTGTCGGAAATAAATTTCTCTAGGTTCGACACATGAAAAAGTATTGTGAATTCCTTGTAGTTCTCAAGGTAATTTAAGTTTTCTTACCACCGGACTCACTTTCGATATCATCTCGAATGGTCCAAACTAATGGGGAATTAACTTCCCACGTTTTTCAAAATATGCATATAACACCTTTTCTATGGTGATAACCTTGGCATAACTTTTCCACCTACCTCGAATTCCAAAGATTTTTGCTTCACATCATTATAACTTTTATGTCTACCTTCATGTTCTTCCTCGCTCTTAGAGTAGATTAGAATATCATCAATGAACACGGTCACAAATTTATCAAGATACTACTTACACCTATGATTCATTAGGTTAAAGAATACATCAGGTGCATTGGTCAACCCAAAAAGGCATAAACCAAAACTCATAATGATCACAACGAGTTCTAAACGCTGTAATAGAAATATCTTCCTCGCGTATGCGAAGTTGATGGTAAACAGAACGAATATTAATCTTGGAGAAAACACCATAATCTTGAAGTTGATCAAATAGATCATCAATTCTTGGGAGTGGGCAACGATTCTTGATCGTTAGCTTATTCAGCTCTTGGTAATTGATACACATACGAAACAAACCATCTTTCTTCTTAACGAATAGAATAGGAGCTCCCTAAAGTGACGAGCTCGATCGAATAAAACCTTTACCAGATAGTTCTTGCAACTGCACAAATAATTTCCTTCAGCTCGGATGGTGCTAGTTGATATGGCACACGTGCCATAGTTGTAACATCAGGAATTAGATCAATTAGGGATTCTATTTGCCTTGATGGCGAAAGCCCTGACAAATCTTCTAGAAACACTTAGGGATAGTCACGAATGACTGGAACATTCTCTACTCACTTCTCTTACGATTTATTCGCCGATAATTGAGCTAGGAATAACTCACAACCTTTTTCGATATACTTACGATCTCTAATGCACGAAACGATTTTTAGTTTGGAATTATTTTTCTCACTCAGTGACCTCATCAGCCTTATCTTGAATTATGAGTTTCATGAGCTAATAAGCCATGTAGAAATATTCACAAATAGCAAATGACTTAGAAGAAGTCACATCACCACGTATATTCTTGGTCAGCCCGTGAATATACTGCTTGACCTTGACAGTTCAGGTTCCATCATTCCTATTGGCCATGAATTCAGTTAAAGATACATCAACTTATTCACTAACAACTTGGTGCATTCGTGCTTCAGTCATAGTTTCCATAGACTGCATGATTCTTGTGCAACGCAAATCAAATCATAATGAGTATTCATTCAGTGGTTGCGTTATACCACATGAATTCTTAAAAGAGAAAAGCAAAGAAAGATAGTAATAAAACGATGCAAAATTTGGAATCAAAAGATAGTCATTCCATTGATCACAAACTAGTACAAGTTGTACTATTAAGCATTATAGATTGTCATCGTCTAATGCTATACAACTTAAAGGACTAGCCCTATTAACTGATGTTACAGTTTAGTTAGTGATTTATGAAAAGATAATACAATTGATAAACTAATCCAAAAGAGTTACTAGGTAATTCACGTGACTAAGAAAGCTCCTCGGTCCCATTAGAAGAAGATTTCTACAGTATCTTTCATAGACGCTTGATATCCTCCTTAATTGGTGGTTTTGGAACAGCCCAAGTACAACCATCCGACGATCATAGAATTAAAGGAACAAAATCAAAGAATGAATCGAGCAAAGGAATTACAAGTCAATAAAATTTTAAATGCGCAGATACTATATGCTTAAGCCCACACGTATATAAATCATTATTTCCATGGATTGATCAAATCCATCCAAATAAGATTTAGAAATTAGTGGTTCAACAATTTATAATTTCCTTGTTCAAATAAATGGCCAATTTATTTCAACAAGACGATAATAAATCACCTTCTTTAAGCATCGTCGGCTCAACGCAAAAGATTAGAATCGAAACAAACGAGAAACTAATTTAATAAGAAAAGATCAGTGATACGATATGGAATTCTATTTGGCATGTGAATATCATACCAATCAACCTCAATTCCTAACAACCAACAAGTACAATCCTAGACAAACTTGTTTCTAGCAAAACAATAGAATGTCGAAGATTAATGAAAATGGGGATTAAATTTACTAAACGAAATGAACGGATCGATAAATTAAGAATAAGAACCAAAGAATTAAAATCCTTGTAACCAAAAGAATATTATTAAGAATATTAACCATCTCTTAGGGATCATGTATATCCACAACTTAGTTTGTCTCGAGAATAACATGATTAACTTCAGTGTTAGCGTTAAAATGACTAGGGTGGCTTCGTGACAATCTACGTCGTATAAATATCTCGTATAAGTATAAAATTATCATTATTAATTAAATAATCGAAAACATACCTTGTAATTCACAAGTACAAATAATCGATAAAGATTACAACATATATATATATATATATATATATATATATATATATATATATATATATATATATATATATATATATATATATATATATATATATATATATATATATATATATATATATATATATATATATATATATATATATATATATATATATAAAATCACATATACATACTCTCATTTTCGTCCATTAGCAACTCGGAGGTTTCGCTTGCAACTATTATAGTCAAAAGATTTCAAAAATTTATTTTTTTGGAAAATATTTTCGTTCTCTATAACTTGAACTCTGATACCAATCTGTAACACCCCCAAATTTCGATCATAGCAGCGGAAGGGTCATTGGGTGTTACTTACATGATTCAAGCTCATAATCATAGAAAACGGCTCAAAACGAGTTGTTTTGATAAAAACATCCATTCATTCATTTAACGATAATATTTCACACATGGTCCCAGATAACTTAAAGTTTACAAAACACAGTAAATGATAAAAATTCTTTGAATGGATATATTTTATAAAAGTGGGCCAAAAAATTTCAAATATGTAAGCTTCACGAAACCGTCTTCCTCGAGTGCCTTCTTATGGACCTGAGATAAAACATGCTATAAAGTCAACAAAATTGTTGAGTGAATCTCTAGAGTTTAAAGTATAAAAATCGAACAGTATTCAGAATAACCTTCCATGGTTAATAATTCATCGAAAGATAATTATGTTGTACGGACATAATTATCGGTGTTACTACATAAGCCTCATGACATTGAACGTTAACATATATTATTTCAGCCCAACACACCTAGCCAAGTGCGTATATTACTCTTATACGTATGCATCCGATGTTTCATTACTAGTGCTTCACTACACCACGCGATAGCTAGTCGCGACCGGATTGGGCGTCACCCCGATAGATCTATCCATAGTATTAGCGTTCTTTCGATTAACAATTCACGATTCAATGGGTCTTTTAAGGCTAAAGCTAACTTATGTAATAACTTTCATCTAAGCATACAATCGGGTCCCTTGTGTTCTAGTTTAAAATAAATAGGGTTTACCACAACTTCTGGTTGCACCCTTTTATGGGTTTACAACAACTCTTGTTGTACCCTTCATTTTCAATAAATACTTTTCAAGTAAACAGAGCTTTCACAACTATTAGTTGCACCATTCAATTGATTTACCGCAACTTATAGTTGTACTCTTTATTTTTAATAAAACAAGCATGTTATCCCCCTCGTAGGTTTCTAAAACAATTAAAGAATTTTAAAGCGAGGCTATAGACTCACCTTAGCAATAGCGATATCAAAAGAGGATGATGATCAACATAATAGTGACACGAGTGAAATGATGAAATAAGATAAGCTGAGAAACCACAAGCATCAAACGACGACCTAAAATTAATTGACGCGTCTTTGAAATATACCCGACAACGAACAAAGTTGAAATGATTTTTATAAATAAACATTATTGATAAATAACTAAATAACAATTTTAGGACATGTTTTGAAAAGAATAAAATGAAAAGGACCAAAAGTTTACTTTGAAAATCTATAATACATATTTGTGTTTTGCTTAATACTTTAAGGGCCGAAAATATAAATATGCAATTTATATGTATGAATGTGACTTGAGCTATTTTTCCTTCTCATTTGTAAATGAAACATTCTTTTCATTCTCATTTCTTTTTATTTCGAATAATTGAAGGAGTAGCAAATGAACACTGTAGATTGATACCGAGTGATACCTAATCTCCACCATGAGAAAGACAAGTGATTTGGAGTCATGAAGCGTGACTATAAATACCGACGAACACGAATATTAACCAAGTAAAATCATCCTCAGAATCGAACCAAAACATAAACACGTATATGAAGACAAGCTATTAAATCAAGCGATGAATGACGACGTTCCCCGACCACAAGTCCTCTTAAAATCAGATTTTGATTCACCTTTGTTGATGAATATTCGTTTAGAGCTTAACACCGAGAACCGAACTTATATCATAATTCACAACTCGTGTCGTAATCGAACATGTGAATTGGACCTTAAACGAAACTCAAACCGAACAAGAACTCCAAACCGAAAGGATATCGACGAGAATTGAAAATCATCCACTTCTTCTATATTTGATCTACAATTTACATACTAGCAAATGATGTGTCTTTTTTGGTTCGGCAAAAACAAAACGCCAAAGATATGGTATAGGCCTAAAGTAGTGAAAGGAAAATGTATTGTTAATTTTTTTTTTACCATATCTCTAGCTATAAAACACACGTATAAAATGTTTTGGATGTGCGCATACGTGAGGCTTTGTGGTGATGCCACATAAGTAACAAAAGGAGGTTTGATTTTGTTATATTTATTTATAATATGATAAAGCGGGTATCATCGAATCCCAATATTTTAAAAGTTACGCGATTTAAAAGATACACGTAAAACACGAAAAATAAATGCTCATTATAAAATAAAAACGTCGACATTCGGAGAACATTTATGTTTCGATATATAAATGAGGGCTTATTATTTAATAAACATTAACACGTCATATAAACAAATGACACTTAAAGGTTTATCATAAATTTACGAAGAATGTCCATAATACGAACACTTAAAAAACGACAAGAAAAATATTTCTATATCATAACGAGGATATTTACGATAGATAACGTATGTAAACCTTTCCGCTAACTAATAATTGAGACATTCTCGATACGTTAAAGTCATAACCTTGTCGGTTAACCGATAATTCACAATTCTATTTAGTAAATGCATAATACGTAATAGTCGAAATTAAAATAACGACCTGAAATTGACGGATTGTCACATCGCATAAGTTGCATAAGACATTTTGGGAAATTCTCATTTATTTGGTGCAAAAAGGGAAAAATGGTGACACTTTGGGGCATTTCAATAATTTTTCCTAATAAATATTAGCATAGTACCCGTACAATGTAGCAATGGATATTAGGTTATGATTTTTGAGTTGACAGATATTACCACTCTTGTTCGTTAAATTTGTATTCAAATATTAAAGTTGAAATATTAAAGTTGTAAACAAATTAAAGAAATAATTTATAATGTAGTTATATTTATTGATATATTATATTGTTTATTAATTTTTTTATAGAATATGTACATTTGAAATGTCTACCTTCACCTCCTATTATGTAACCATTTCGTTAAGATATTGATGGTCTTACCTTTTCAATGAGATGATGTGAATGATTTTACACGATATGCATGTTAGATATCATCTATATGTGCATATTAGATATTTAAAGAGCTTCATTGTCATGTTTTTAAAGTGATATCATTTTTACTAAACTAAGAGCATATGCATTGCTAAAAAGTTATAATAGCTTTTTTCATTAATTTTTCATAAATTTTACTTTTGAAAACGTCATTTTTACAAATAGACTACAATGCATAAAAGTTGTTTGAAAGCTTTTTGTGGCTCTTCATTAAATGAGAACAGCTTGTAGAATATGGTGTCAAACGCTTGGTATACACCAAGCTTCCTTTTGTCAAGTTATTCATCAAGTGTTTACTACAATGAAAAAAGTCATAAATATGACTTGGCAAAATAGTAAAAAGCTTTTGTTCAAGTGACCATTGCAGTTGCTCTAAGTATCTTTAATAAATAAATGATTCCTGTCTTTTGATGTATGCATTAAAAGTTTTGTAAATAAAAATAAGTATATCTTCTTTTGGTCAAGTTCGGCTTCTGTATTAGTATCAGTTCTTTATGTGTGCTCCAACAATACACTAAAGGAAATTCATATTCGAAACACGTTTGTTGGATGGATCAAGGCTTAAAAATATCAAAGATTGGTTTCCTTTTACTATTCTTTAAACAGAAATGGGCCAGATTAACAAAAGATGTAATTGATACACAAACGTACTTTTAGATACGATTTACGAAACAAACCCGCAAATTAATATGATTAATTCAATCCATTACCACAGATTAAGTAGAACAAATATCACATTAATATGATTGAAAAAATACAACTAAAGCCACAACAAAAAATAAAAAAACGCACCAACCAAAAACCCACAGCCTTGCACCACAAACACCGTAACTAATAAATTTTTACAACTAATTAACAACTAACATATTAATTTAATCCAATTACCACAAGTTAAGCAAAACAAAAATCACATTAATATGATTGAAAAAAACCACAACCAAAACCAAAACAAACAAATAAAAAAATATACAAAACAAAAACCCTCCAAATCGAGAGAAAAAAACGACCCCGCCCATTGGGCGGGTTACGACGCTAGTATATATATATATATATATATATATATATATATATATATATATATATATATATATATATATATATACTAGCTTCACGGCCCGCCCGATGGGCGGCTAGCTTCAAGATTATTTTTCAGAATACAAAATTAAAGACTATAGCATTGAAGATATAAATAACGTTACATTATCAAAATATTTGATAAAATAAACGTTAAAAAGGAGAATAATAAGTAGGCTACAACCTTCAAACAATATAAAATGACCTAAGCAATAAGAGATATTCGAAACTCACAAATCATGAAAACACAAAACAAAAATTTTAAATTTTAAATAAGTAACTTTTCCTCTATAATATTTCTAATAATACGGGCAAGATTATCGTTTTCCAGATCAACTTCGAACTATTGCCACCTTTTAAGGCGTCTTAAAATTAAAAACTGAGATCCTCGATGAAAAAAACCTTGATGCCAAAGTAATCTCCAATGTAACCACCGCACCATCAACGCAAACCATTCAAGCGTTTTCATCAACTCCCGTGTCCGTCATTTATTTTGTCTTTTAATCCCAAGAATTTCCATGCCACTAAGCACACAACAATATACCAAAAAAGTAAGTAAATGAGTCAGATTAAGTAAAACACTATGTACTTAATGAATACGTTATGAGCAATCAATCTTACCAACATCTGAGAGGCATTCTCTTCTTAACATATATGTTTGCTTCCATTTGTGATCAAGTACAAAACCTATATTAGGAGACCCAAAGTATACACGATCAAACTGAAATACCACACAGAATTAACATGCACTTTACTAAAGTTGTCATTGAAATGCAATTCAAATGAAAAAATACTAACAATTGAGATTTACCTATGCTTCAAAGTTAATAGTGTGTCCTTGTTACTAAACTGTTGGTTTTTACAAAAATTGTCCAATTAGTCCATTTAACGAAGATAGGTTAGATGGTCAACGAAGAAAGGTCAAACATTTATTGATTAACAATACTTTTTATATACTATTGATTCATAAGGAGACGCGTTGAATCATTTTTGACACATCAACTGTTTAAAAGGTTAAATTTACAACTTTTGAGAAAAATTGGGTTGCCCCGAACCGACCCAACACAACCCATTTTTGATATTTTGCAAGCCGGCCTCAAGCCGAATTCTACAAAAGTCCGTAGTTTTAAGACGAATTAATTTATGATAAAAAGTAATAATATACATTATACCACAAACACTCGATTTGTGATTGAAATGAAATCACATTCCTGATTATTTCATGATGCCTTCACTGCAGCGACACACTCTTCAGCAGCCTCATTCTTCTCTTCAGTATCTTGACCAAAAAGATCAATATTAGTATCGTCATCCTCATCAGCTGCAACATGAAGTTTATACATCAAATTGGAATTTGTTTAGAATATACAGTGCAAAAATATCAGATCTAAGATAATAAAACTTATACCGAACTTGCCTTTTTCTCGGCATCAAGGGAAGTCACAATCGCCTCTCCTTGGAATCAAGCAAATCCCTCAACAACTCCACTTCCTTCAAAAGAGACACCACTTCATAATAATCAATCTCAAAACCTTCACAGTACGAATAACAATGAAACCAAGACAGTAGGGGAAGTACCTCAATAGTCTTTGCACTTATTTGTTTTCCACCAGAATAAAAAGAATGTAATACAAAATGTGGCAAATTAAATTTAATTATTACAAAGTTTCCTTAAAATAGCTTTAACATTTGGAAGAAGATGCTCTTGTATGTTTTCCATCTGTACTTGAAATTGATGCGTCAATATCTGTAAAAAAAAGTTTCAAGTCCTCGTCCCTCAACATCTTGAAACCTGAAAATAATTTCATATTTGTGGTTAAAGATCAGTTTTGTTGCATCTCGTAATTAGAGGATTAAAACAGGATATATGTTATCGAAATATCGAAGAGATTATTTGAAAATTATCCACATTTTTGAAGAGATTATTTGAAAATTTCGCCTTGAAATCAAGGTTTGTAGTTGTAGTGTTTGGATAAACATATTGTCACTTCTGATTTGTATGATCACTTTCGCATAGTTTGAACAAAAACGATTATTTAGAGAAAAAATAAGGTCAAAATTTTGAGTGTGCCAATCAATTCCCCTTACTTATTTACAAAAATCTTTTAACCTAATGTTAGTAAGTCTAATTCATTGCACAAAGCATATCTACGTTTTGTTGTAAGTTTCTTTTTCTGTCAGTTCATATCAGCATTTTCCAAACACTTGGATCAGAGCTTCAACAACACAGGCACATAGAAACAATATTTTCTACACTCGTTTGATAAACTATCTTATCTGATTATTCCATATAACATGATTACTTTTAAAATGATCATCCAACACTACATAAGTTGTATAATATGCATATATATATATATATATAAAAACACACGTATGGCATAAACGTTTTAGAGCTTTATAATCTGTTGAACTTACACTATAAAAAATAGCTTTTATAGTTACCTAGTTTGTAAGCTCAGTGGTTTTGTCTTTTGCTTCATGATCGCCAAGAAAATCATTTATAGCATCTAACATAAACGGAATCTACCTAAAAATGAAAAATAATCAGTTTTATACCCATGGGGTATGTGTTTCATGATAAAATGCACAAAAACTGATACATTTTTGTACATAAAGTAAAAAAGATGCATTATCTTATAGTCATATCAAAGTAATAGACAATTTTCATGTGTTCCAGCCCAAACATGTTCAAACAATGTATTTTCTTACCAACAAAAAAAAGAACTAAATGACAAGACATACTATCAAAGAATGCCAAAATGCCACAAAAAAATAAAGAAAAAATGATCATGGCTTGACCACTGCAGCACGAGCCCAAGTGGCTACTGCATATCTCAAATGACCAACGAATTAACTATGAGGCTTGTACTATACTTGTAGATTGCAGTTTAGAACCACTGTAGAACAAATAACCACTGACTTGGAGAGTTTATAACTTGTACGACACTAACGAATTAACTATGAGGCTTGTACTATACTTGCAGATTGTAGTTAAGAATATGATGTCGATATTATAGTCGTGCATGAGCAGAAAGATGGTTTCTTCAGGGTTTAATGTTCCTGTTTCTTTTCTTCTATTGTATTATTAATGTAGAAAACATTTTGTTAATTTAGTTTTAAAAATAAAATGGTCTATTAAAAACCTCCAATGCCACTTGATCACTTCTAAAGTACATGCGAATTATAACCAAAACCACAACAACGAACAATAAAGAAAGTAAGAAACAATAAAGAAAGTATCAAACAATAACAATATCAGATAATAATTGATTTCTACTACGTAGTAACATATTTTCGTTGACATCTTTATATAAAAAAGGCTACCAATCAAATGCTTGAAGTCTACTATTATAGGCTCAAAACTACAGGAGGCGTAACAAAGTGAGTTTTCAAGACAATCAAAGATGGTTGTACAAAGTTGTGGTTTATCCAAAGCAGCCCCTAAAGTTGGTTAAATCTTATAGGCAATCCTAAACAACCCATTTAAGCACTAAGATTGTGTTAAAACCTTTAGTTCATTCTTCCATTACATGACGCATTATCTAATTACTCAAACATGAGCTTACAGTTAATGTAAACATAATTTGTTTTAGTTCATATAAAACCACAAATAACAACAAACACATGGAGATAGCATATTGGGAGCTTAGATCATAGGTCTGAACAGGTAAACAAATTGTAAGAGTTGAAAGGGGCCGGTAACCTACTGATAATGTATCCAAAACCTTTATGTAAGTGCCCACAACATCCTTTTAGACACATAGTTGTATGAGTTGATATATTATTATAGCTAAACAAACAAAAATACAAACCTGTCTCCCTGTGGTTTATGTAGAATCTTGTGCTAAAATTAGCCATTATAATTACCTTTCAACTCTAGAAATATTTCTAACCTCCTAATTTCTGCTCGAAGCTGTCTCATTTGATAATTAAACCAAAAAAACAAACTGAGCATTTAAAATAAAGATATCAAAGTTATTAGTATGGTACTCTGAAAAGAATGCTACCTCCATGGGACGCCGACCGTCTAAACGAAGACCGTTTTTACACAATCAAGAATAAAGCTCTATGGTTTTAAGTGATTTATATACATATACTCTAGTATATGCTCCACGAATGATACAATTCTGAAAGACAGTAAGAAATGAGAGATAACTTCATTTAAGGTAAATAATTGAATTTATGCTGACTAAATCATTGCTGGAAATTACACAAACTCAAGAAACAAAACTACATTAATCACATATGCCATGAATTACTGATTTCCATATAATAGATAGTACATAATCATGAAGTTTACTCGTAACTACTTGGTGTAAACACATAAAAAGGTCTATCACTATGTTTTTATCTTATGTATTTCATCGATAATATAGGATACAATCTTAAAGTTTATAAAAAAAACAGCACTCAATCCCAATAGCTGGAGATTGTTCATAGTACAAAGAAAATTGAAACCTTTACATACTTTTAGAGAAAAAGTAACAACCAAAACTACAAACACCGATACAAATCCAAATCATTCATTCAAGTATCTGATAAAAAAATCCATACAATTGCTTAATGGTCATTGCAATGAAGTGTCACTTGTGCAACCTCTAATCAAAATACAATATTTAACAATAAAGTTGAACAAAACCTTTACAACAACAATGGTTAGGAAACAAAATACCTCCAGCAAACCCCTCACAATGGTTCACCATCTCCGTCCTAAACACAATAACAATCAATTATTTAAAAACATATTTCATAAAATTAAATTGAATGGACATGAAAGTGATCCATAAATTGTCAGGTTTATTTTGATGTACGATCTGGGATGATGCATCAATTACTTGAATAGTTGAATCAGCCAGCGTGATGTTTAGATTGGTTGTTTACGGTTTTTTGTTTTGGTGGTTTTTTTGGGAGGTATTAAATGTTGGAAGGGATATTTAACATGAGCCGTTGATTATTGCTTATTATCCAGGTGTCATTCTTTTAGAATTTTAGGAGAAGATCTAGTTTTTAAAACCTTGTTTTATATAGATAGTAGATATATATATATATATATATATATATATATAGATTTACGTTCAAGTAAGAAACGTTCTTAAAATAAAAACAATAAGAACCAATAGGAAATAGACAAATGGCATTATTAGTGTATGTGTGGATAATTGCTACTACATTAAATATTAAATATTTAATTTAATAAAAAGGGTAAATTAGACAATTAATTGTCTGACTTGTCTCTGTTAATGCCTAACTGACCCTAGTTAATGAGCTCTAAATTACCGTACGTAATTTTCTTTCATTAACCTCAAAATCAAAGCCACATTTTCTACTTAACATATTTTTATATCCCATCGGCCATCGGCTCCTCTAAATCTTATACACTGTCAATTCAACCCGCTTAGTTATGTTATTTTTGTAGCAATTCTTTTGAATATTTGTTATTTGGACCAATATAATTTTTTAGGATAAGTATTATTGTGTCTTTTTTAATTGGTTGTGTTTTTTTTTCGGACATGTATCATTTGAGTCTATTTTATTAGTTGGTTGTGTTTTATATCGGATATGTATCATATAGATTTTTTTTAATAGGTTGTGTATTTTTTCGGATATGTATCAGTTGGGTCTTTTTCTAGTAGGTTGTGTTTTTAACGGATATGTATCACTTGTTATTTTTTAGTTGGTTGTGTATTTTTACGAATACGTGTCAATCGAGTCTTTTTTAGTAAGATCTGTATTTTTTATACATATCACTTAGGTTATGCATTTGTTTCAAATACGTATCATTTATGTTGAACACAAATACGTATCATTTATGAATGGCATTATTTTTTGTCCAACTATATAAGCTAGTTAAATAAATTGCTCAAAAGAGCTTTAATGTTGATGATTAAAAACAATTTAATACTAAATATTCAATGTGTACGTTAGACATGAAACAATCAATATAGCATATTCTGAAATGACCCTCATGTTTTGTAGTCTTATTTTTATAAATTTTTATGACATACTTTTAGTGACACATTTAGTTATATGACACGTCAGTGGTGATATATTTATGTTTGTGACATATTTGTAGTGACACATATATTATTTTAATTTTTATGCCACATTTATAATGGCACATTTATTTGTATGGCATATTTTTGGTGACACTCTAATTTCTATAATCGTACATTTTTAGTGGCACTTATTTTTATAACACATTTCTAGTGACACAATATGTTTTCGACGCATTTTGTGACACACTTAATTTTTTTAGTGCATTTGTAGTGACACATATTCTTTGAAAATTTAAATCCATGACACATCGTTATGTGATATACGTAAAATGACATGCTTAATTTTTAATAATAATTGTGTATGAATCTATTATTTACTTGGTTGTGTATTTTTTTTGGATACATGTCACTTGATTTTTTTTAGTTGGTTGTGTATTTTTTATATATATCATTTGAGTTTTTTTTAATTGGTTATTTATTATTTTGAATACGTATTTTTTGAGTCTTTTTTTTAAGTGTATCACTTGAGTCGTTTTTAGATGGTTGTGTATTTTTTTTAATACGTATCATTTAGGTTTATACTTAGCTGGTCACGTATAATTTCGAATATGTATCAATTAAGTTGGTTAATTGGTTGTATTTTCTTCATGCACGTAAACATTTTTTAGCTAGATGGATAAGACTAAATAACAAATAGTGTACTAAAAAGAGTTCAAGATAAAAAATTCGGTCAAACTAAATTGAATAAATGAAAAAAAAACGGTAGTTTCAATGATAAAGAGAAACGAGAATGTTGTGGTTTAAGTTTACAATTATTTGTTTTAATTTGCCACTAAATTTCAGTTTAATTACGAATATACCATCTTGCTCATTATGATCAAGTGACATCATTGTTGATATATTCAATGGTCCAGATCGGTTCCTATTATTTTTATTTTAAAGCCGGTACTCACAATAACGCCCCTCTATATATATATATATATATATATATATATATATATATATATATATATATATATATATATATATATATATATATATATATATATATATATATATATATATATATATATATATATATATATATATATATATATATATATAGTTGATTATTGCTTATTATCCCGGTGTCATTCTTTTAGAATTTTAGGAGAAGATCTAGTTTTCAAAACCTTGTTTTATATAGATAGTAGATATATATATATATATATATATATATATATATATATATATATATATATATATATATATATATATATATATATATATATATATATATATATATATATATATATCTTTACATTATATATAACAGGAGGGAAATGCCACATCATCCTGCTCTAATTCCACGTCAGCACTGCCAAATTTTGGGAAGTTATTAATAAATAAAAATTGGTCATGCTTGGATTCGAACTCGGGTTATAACATAACACAAACAAACACCTCAACCATTGAAGCAAGCTGGATCTTGTGATTCATAACTGAAATCAAAATATATATTCTCACATCTCCTAGATAAGTATATAATATTTTTTTCTCAAAACCTAATCTCATTCATTCATTACTGTTCTTATTTTATCGATTCTATTTTTTTCTCAAACCCTAATAACATTCGGTATAGCTAATCCATTCGTTTTACGTTGATTTGGATTTGGAAGTCTCATTCGTTAAAATTGTGTTTACAGGAAGAATACATCAATTAAGCTCCGATTATTAAAGAAAAACTTGGGAACTTGACAAGGGGGTTACATCAGAAACAACTAACTTTGAGGTAATGTCTTCTGCAATTATCTAACCACTGTTTAAATCATTAAATATCAGTACCTTATCATTGTAATTGGCAGGTATAACAATCACGACTTTGTGTTAGAACGTCATCCACATAGTTATGAGACAAATCGTGCTCATGATTAGTGTAATTGTATGTGGTTGATTATTTAAATCACATGTTTGAGAGAATATGTATACTCATGTAGGTGAATCTGTTATATACTTATATGTACATTTGAATAAGCATATGAACAATTTTTAGGATCATTAAGAAATCATTTTTTGATGCTGCTATCTGTTTATTTGGAGAACCATGAACTTTGAATCTGTTACATGGCATGGATCTTCAAGATTATCTGTGTGTTTATGTTGTTGTGTTTTATGTTCTGTGTGGTTGTGTGTATATCTGTGTATGTTTTAAGCTTATCTTTGTATTTTGTGCTTATTTGTGTGTTCATTGATATCTTAAAGTCGAGATGTCAGTCATAAAGAAGATCGTTGAGGAGTTCGTATATTCCTCTGGCGAGGAAGCATTTTATGTCTTTGACAGTTTAGGTTACTATGAGTAGATGACTAAACTATGCGAGGATTATCATACGTGTACTCTATATAATATTTTTAAGAATACTACACTCATATTTTGTTTTTTACTGGTCACTTGCAGCAGCCCAAGGTTATGAGCATATCAAAATTTAAAAGGTTAGACCAAAAGGATAATGGTTTAATCACACGTTATCATGACAAGTGTACGGAAGAAATATAAAATACACGCAGAAAAACAACATACCCATGCTGCCTTTTGTGTGTGGCGGAGCTGACCACGACGTTGGCTTCCATTACTGTAGACGAGAGCAATGCTTGGGCGATTCAAGAAGCGATCAAATGACTCACAGCTGTAGCTGCAACAGGTAACTCTTCACTCAGTCTTATTACCTTCCTGTTTTCTACCACATAACAGTCAAAGAGTATGCCAAAACCAGTAATTATTGGATATGCGGGTCTTCAATTATCAACGCATTGCTTAGTAAGTTTTACATACATTTCTATTTGCTTTTCTCTACTATAAACAATATTTTTGCAGTCACGTTGTTCTTTATTCTATTATGGTATAATTTCAAGCAAACTTGCTCATAGTTACTACTTTTGTGTAGGTCAAGATCAGACATCCTTCTACCAATCATGAAAGAGCTGGTTTCACACTATCTTCAAGATAGTTAAAAGGTATGCTACATTTTATGTGCTTATCTGTAGGTTCCGCACAGTACCACCATATGTTACAAGTGTGATAATTATGTACGTATAGAGTATCCTCTGGGTGTTGGGTTTGATTTACATATAAGGGGTAATTCATGAAATAAAAGAACTGAAGCACCAAAGATGGTCAAATAGAGTAATAGTCTGAATGATTCTGTTACTTATATGTAGATGAACATGTTATTGAGTATCTTGATGCTATTGGTGTAGGAAATATGGGTATAGATGCTTTTGAATGTAGTTAAAGTTGTGTTATGTTTAGATCTACAAATTAGTATTATGGCTCAATCTGAAAAGCAAAGCATTGAGGTAGGTTTCTTTAGTTTTAAGGGTTGATAACTTGATATCTTTGATTGTTCTACTTAGAACTTCATGACATGTTTCATTGTTTGATGAGACAAAAATACAATACGACTCAATAATGTGTACGGTTTTAAGTTGTTCGAGATTTCATGAGATTTATTGGTGGCCCTTAAATATGCATCAATTAATCCATGTGGGGATTCAAAAGAAGGGACTTTTTTGGAAAGTGTCTAAATTGTAGGCATGTGAATGCTATTATCATATTCTTAGAATTCAAAGAATGATTATGATATACACAACAGAAAATGAGCTTCGAATTATCTAGCTAATATATTCATAACTTCGGCGGTGTCAACTAGCGCATTTGCGTGGAAATACTTAAAAAGTCCACACTGTAATATTTTCTGAATTAATACTTCAAAAGCAACAATTTGCAACGTCAATTCGTTTCCAAGTTCTAAATTGGGAATTCAATAGTAGCAGAGTCATAATGTAAGCATTTTTTATTTTGTTGTTGACTTGCATAAGATGAGATGTGGTTCTAATGTATGCATGGAGGAGTTGGTCTCTTTCTGAATGCTATACAAGAGCTGACAATTCTCTTATCGGCAAGGTAGCGTCTTTCAAGGTGTGTAATTGGCTATGTAAATTAATGAGCAGACATATTTTCTGATCAAATAAGGTGTGTAATTGGCTATGTAAATTTTCAGATCAATTCTTTAAATTTAGATTGTTCTTTTCATTATTAGTGCGTGACACATAAATTTCATTGTGATAAGAACGAATATTTCATTATCTTGCAAGCTGATTCTCCTTAAACTGCATTAGAAGGATGAGCATTACCAAGTGAAATAAAATGTTTTCAGTTTGCAGTCCCGTGCTAATTTTGCATAAACTAATACGTAGTCGTAAAAAAGTGATAGTTAAAGTGCTAAAAATTAACTCAAGGACTCAATTAATAAAAATTGTTTTTGCGCAAATAATTAGTTAAAGGGGTTTTTGGATTAGCAATATAAAGTGATAGTAAAATAAGTCTTTTTAGTGTAAAGATAAATAAATAATACAACCAGTAGTTTTATTATAATGACTCGAAATTGCTTTAGTTAAGGGTGTGTTTGAAATATCTTATAATTATGAAGTGATTACTGTTAAAATGAAGTAATTTTAGTGTAAAGTAAACTAACAACCAGTTTTACCCAGACTCAAAATTGCTTATATGCAGATGATAAGTTCTATGGGTGGTTTAGATTAGCTTATATTTAGGTAGTGAACTATTGAATCCCTATTTCATGTTTTGGAAAATGTCAAAGGTGCAACTCATAAGGTTTTTTCATTGGCACAAGATAATAAAAAATTCATGTACGGTTTGGTGCAAAGATTTTCTGGAATATGTTAAAAGAAATGAAATAAAATACAACTTCGTTTTAAAAATAATTTGCAATTAGTTTTTTTAACAAAGAATTACTATCTTGTTTTCTAGCTTCAGACTTCAAGGATGCCAGTAAGAATTTGCTACTACTAACCAAGACTGGTCAATGGGTCAAAATGAACAGTTTGTTTGGGATGAAAGTATTTTCTGTTTATTCAATCTTTTTTAATTATTAATGTCCTAAAGCATCTTAAAAGAATAAAATAATGTCATGTTAAGGCAAAAGCTATCTCACTCACTACTATGAACAAATGCTCTAGATAGCAAGTATAAAGAGCATGTGGATGCTTCTAAGAAAAAAATACATGCTACATAAAAGTAAGGCATGTAGCTTAATCTGTCTCACAACAGCAACAATCTGCAGGCAAAGACACCGAAAGCATAATATTGGGGCTACGTTTGCTCTTGCATATGGCGTTAATAGGGCATGTTTATCGTACACCTGATGTTATACATCTGAAATGATATTACGAAATGATATTACACTGTATAACTGAAAGATAACCATAGGGTATTTGATCTTCTAAGAATATATCAGCAAATATTTATAGGGTTTGTGAATGCTTATTTAAGTGCTTAGCTGCTTTCTGCTAAAGCATATTAGCAGTTTAATATAGGTGTTTGAATGGAGCCTTCTTATCTGCTTATTATGAAGTAAAAAATTAGTGTAATATTAATAAGGAGATAATTCTAATTCTATGAACACACTTATGAGATTGGCTTCTTAATTTGTCTTTTGTGTTTATGTGGCATTTTAAATTTCATTAGTTGAGTTGAAACATGCTTATGTTTAGTTGATCATGTAATTAGGATATTACTGCCAGTTGTTGAGCCCGAAATTCTTGTGATGGACCTCACAACATCAACAAGTGTGCTGATGTGATTGAATGTGTCTTGGCTGCATGCTACACGGCTCTTAACAAACATTGCGTTCTTCTTGAGGGTACCCGTTTGAAGCCGCACATGGTGACACCTTGATCTAATGCGAAAAACGTTGCACTAGAAGTGTTTGAGCAGGCGGATTTAGCGTTATCTCATCGGAAAATGACTTCTACAAGCACAATTACTACTTTCTCAGGTTTTATCACATTTTCTCTTGTGATTAGTAGTTATTTATTCAGTAACCCAGAAGCAAGTTGTTTTTGCAGATACCATCACCAAGAATGGACCGACAAGTTACTATTAACATCAAGCTCGAAGCTTTAAAACTAAATATGAACTTTTAGAGGTTTTATCTTCTTCTCACGTAATTATTATAGAGGCAACAATCTCATGCTATTTGTATGGAATTGGTAACAAGTCAAATGGGTAAATATTGAAATAAAAAAATGGAAGGTCTCTATCTTAGAAGACCCTTATTCTATCTTATTAAGACTTGGCTTTCATTCATTGCATTTCATGGCTTTCGTGACCTAGGATAATTTTGATTAATGAATTACCAAAACTTGGTACGTAATATATACCATGGAATACATTGTAAAATACGTTATTAAGTGTTTGCGTTATGTAAGGTAAGGTTTGCTAGAAGAAAGCAGCTAAAGATTGTTGAAAGTGATTTCAATGTATCGCGTCGAGCAGCGTGCTTAAACATCTTCTATCGCAACATCCATGTCTGGAGCTGCGAGTGATAGATTATTATACGTACTTGCCTGCAATCCTTGCCACCCCCTGTGCAAGTTTTATTATCCATTTTTGGTGTCTTCATATATCATTAACATTTACGCTCATGGCTGTCAAATATAATGTGAAAGGCAACACCACATTGCACTGTATACAAACAAGGGTATTTGGTATATGATTTCTATTATATACTGTATTTACGTTTTTACCCTATACAAACAAAGGTATTTGTTATAGTTAATAGTTATTGTACGTAGCAATCTTTAGTACAGAACCACATATAGTCATATCCGATAATGCATTGATGTGGTGTCGCTTTGCTATGGTGTATATGGTTTATGTTGGCTGCAGCAATCTTACTTTCACAAAAGGTCAAGACTAAGCTGAACTAAACATAGTTCCATATTAGATAACTAAAAATATTCAACACAAGTTGATAACATTATAATTGGGTGTCCTTCGGTTCGGTTTTTGGTTGTTCCATCTTTGGTTTGATTTTCGGGTGGTTTGATTTATTCGGCTTCCGGTTGTTCACTCGACATTTATTTGTATATTTTGTTCATAGGTGGTGATATTTCCTGTGAAAAGATGACACGTTATGCATTTTAAGTTAATAATCTCCTGGTCAGAGTGGAGGGTATCTCCATCACATGTTTGCAAATCCCAACTAAAGAGAAGGAAGGACACTACTGAGGCCAAAATAGAAGAGGGAATAACAGAGGGTAACATTCTGTAAATACACAACCATTAAATGAGTTAGGATTTGGATACTTTGGATGACTTTCATTAGGTTGACAGTTCAGTTGATAAAAACAAATATTATGCTACGCGAATCCACAAGTATGGAGATGGAAAGCCTATTAATAATGATGCAATTTTACAAATGGTTTACTAAGGTAGGCGATTCTACTTATGGCCACCTTTTTAAATATAAAAAGGTCATGATCAGTAAAACTAGATTACCCGTTTCTCATAGATACCAAGAATGGCTAATCTAACAGCATTTGTACGAATTTCTAAATATTATATTTCCATATCTTCAAATCTTTGGTATTCACGTGTCAGCTAAACAATACTATGTGTCGTAATACTTCACCTTTTTAGATTTGTAGAGAGTTGACTTAGATGGCAAGGTTAATGGGCAGTTGAGACGTGTTTTGGATCATTTCATTGTTATGCTCAGTAATTGAATTTTTCCAACCCTTATTAAGGATAAATTCAATCATATGGCTTGTGCATAGGCTTTTGGCATGAAATATTAACCAATCAGTACCGTTACTTACAAGATCTGGTGCGTTTCTTTTTCATTATACTACATCCTTTATATATTTCTGTTAGTAATAAAGTTTTTGACTTGCACTCGGTTTTCAAAAACAAATTAGTTTACTTTCTTTTTGTCCTAACACATGATAATTGGTTTTCAACTATTAAAAAGGGTCATAATCTAGGTACGTACTTGTCAAAATAATCATATCTTAATGTAAATCACCCACGATTTGCACTTTCTGCTTATATCAATTTTTTTGTTTTTAAAGCATCCTTGAAGAATACGAAATATATTGAGCAAATTACCTTATATTCTCAGAGCAGAGATAAATATTTAAGATATCAATAATATATTATATTTGATCCACGGCTTATATTTATTTAACACTCTTATATCGTCAACTTCTAAATGGAGGAGGTAAAACGGGCAGGTGACGAGTTAAACGGGCGTGAGCTAAATAGGCACTAGCTAAATAGGCACGGGCTAAACGTGCAGTCAAACGGGCGAGTTAAATGAGTGCAAGCCAAAATAAGAAAAAAACATATAAAATGAAGAAATAAAAAATAATAATATTTGTTTGAAAGCCGGAGATTAAAAATAAAAAATAAACTATCCGACGAATAGCCTAATTAGTAGTTTACATGTACGTCTATTAAGCTCATTTAGTGTCTTACATGTGCGCCCGTTTAGCCTATCAATAATAATGAATGATCAACAAGTGCTCATTTTTTTTAAAAGTACAATAAAATGCTCATATTTTTTAAAGGAAAACAGATGGATATTGTCAAAATCTCCTCCCGATTCATTTTTGGTCACTTGAAAAGAATATGACAGATTTAGTCATACACAAATGCACAAGCGTTCAACTTCACTACATCCTTGTCATGTGTCATATGCCAAGTGATCAACTGACGCGCTCAACCCATCAAGTGATCAACTGGCAGTGCAAAGTTAAACATTTGATAGTTGAGCACCGTCGGTTGATCATTGGATGTTGGACATTTGTCACAAATTGAATGATGATAACTAAATCCATCAAAATTTCCAAATGACTTATTATTAATTATAAAGTGCTCAAATTAACTATATACGTCTCTTTCCCTTTATTAAATTGGGTAAGATTTGTCAACTATAGATAATATTGATGAAATATTGTAGAATATATATACTATTTCCTTTTTGTATATATATGTTAATATTGATCATGTTAACTATCGGTTATGAAACACTTTTCATAGAAAGGAAATATTACACCTAAGAATATAATACAAGGGACATGAATAACATGGAACGACTCACTTTTTTAACAAAAAAAATTGATGTGAAACAGATAGATCATATTACTATTACACACTATTATTATTACTATTTCTCTTAGATGCATTTTTCTAATAAGAACAACTCTAAGTTTGATATAACCAAATGGAAGGGAAATTCTTTTTTGATATAACCGACACTAAAATCTATAGAGTATGATCAGTTTTCATGAAAAAATAAAAATATATTAAAGAACAAAAAACGATCACTAAAAACATAAAAAAACGAATAAAATATAACAACAATTAAAAAACAAGTAAGATAACAAATGCATTAATAAAATACAAGAACTTAAATATCAATGTCAGAAAATAATACATTTTTCGATCATATATCCGTGAAAATTGATAATATGTTTGACCATAGATGATAATTCATTAAAAAGGTACATTAAAAACTAAATACGCAAATATAAAATTACTAACAAACAAAATAAAACCAAGATTAATACCCGTCGGGTTGCAAATTAATAATATGTTTTAAAACAATCTGTAACGATCATATATCCACGTAAATGATAGTATTTTTAACCATAACCCGTAAATACAAAAAAATTAAATTAAAAACATAAGAAGCAAACACAAATTTACTAAAAGAAAAAGTATGTCAATTTAAAAACATACAAACAAATACTTATGTTAATGCTTACAAACAAATAATTACCAAAATAAAAATTTATAAACAATTATTCTCCTAAATAAAAAAGTAAAAAAAAACATATATTTACCAAATAAAAATATGTAAAACGACAATAATAAGTCATACCCGTCCATCGGACGGGTTTTGCCACTAGTATATATATATATATATATATATATATATATATATATATATATATATATATATATATATATATATATATATATATATATATATATATATATATATATATATATATATATATATATATATATATATATATATATATATATATATATATATATATATATATATATATATATATATATATATATATATATATATATATATATATATATATATATATATATATATATATATATATATATATGTACATATATATATATATATATATATATATATATATATATATATATATATATATATATATATATATGTACATATATATATATATATATATATATATATATATATATATATATATATATATATATATATATATATATATATATATATATATATATATATATATATATATATATATATATATATATATATATATATATATATATATATATATATATATATATATATATATATATATATATATATATATATATATATATATATATATATATATATATATATATATATATATATATATATATATATATATATATATATATATATATATATATATATATATATATATATCTTTACATTATATATAACAGGAGGGAAATGCCACATAATCATCCATTAATCCACGTCATCACTTTCATTTTAATAATTATTATTAATTTATAATTTTAGTCAAAATTTCAATTTTTTCTAGAAATTGATATTTTGCACAAAAAACGCCCAAGCAAGGTTCGAACATGAGAACGTGTGTCGATTATAAATGCAAGATAACCAGTAGAGCAACTGTATTCTTTCGTTAAAATCTTACAAATTAAGAAATATAAACTCAAGTTAAATTATAGAAACAATCACTTTCTATAGACCAAATTATACTACGTGAAACTTACATGCCCAAAATTACAGGAAAATCATAAGATAATTACGTATCAAAGAATTATTATCTATACATTATATTTGGTAATTATTTTATATAATCTGTATTTATGGCAAAAATTACATGTATATCAAAAAGGCTATAAGGTTTTGATTATGTGTATAAACCTGGTAATGCATACCATCTCTTCAAATAAACACGCCCCCTTATCAAACAATCGTAATACCATGATGGCACAAAGGAAATCAAAAGGTTTTCAAAATCAAAACTAAATTAACCCATCGGAATCCCTCCGTCCAGCGTATGTACGTCCATCGTGGAATCTCAAGGTCAGGTTATTAGGTACTTTCGTCATCAACGATTATTCTTCATAATAGTCAATCGTGTATGTGTTAATCGTATATGTAGTATGATTAATTTTATCTCTAGACCTACTGGCTCTGTTAATTGTTAATTGTTTATGTATGGGGTTATAGTTTATTGTAAATTATGTTAGTTACATATACAAGTGTAATGCAGACCTTAAAAAACAACATACACAATTAATAAAACAAAAACATGCTTTTTGGATCACAAACATGTTTATATCGTTAGGCCTTTTCTTTAGAAAAGGAGATAACCAGGTCTAATGTAGTCCATTTAAAAAAAAATACATGAGAATCTCAATATCAGGTACCTTGGTCTACTAGGTCTGTTGATTGTTAATCGTTTATGTAGTAAGGTTAGTTTATAATTGTGTTTAGACCTTAATCTATGATTGGACTATTACATTATTATATTCTTCATGATAGTTGTCCACATCAGATGTTGCAAGTTGGAATGAGAGGGAGATTGAAGTTTTAGCTCTTGGTGTCATGGCCCAGGTTACATTAATGGTCTTTATTCTCATCTTTTAGAGGTACATTTTGTTTACAGTAAATTACAAGATGTAGAATCCTTTGAAACCACTATTGTTATTAAGCACTTGGTGTGTAGTCAAGAACCTGAATTGGATGATTTTGTGTAATGAAATAGTTTTGGTTATATTAGTTACTAATTATTATTAGATTTATTTGGGTTTACTGTAAGATGGTTTCATTGATTTGAAACAATGTATATATGTTTGAGTGAATACTTCGTGTACGAATGGTACTATAACGATTAAATATTGATCATATATTGCTTCGTGTTTAACCTTTACTATTGTGTATTCTTGAACAAGATTTTGTAATCCTCTTGGCGGATGCTGCATTACACCTCATGGTTATACTTTTTTGAAAAAGTTTAGCATCCAATAACATATTTATATTAGATTGATATAATACAAAAGGAAGTGTTGAATTAATGGTGTTTCTGTTACTTGATACTTTTCTTAGAAGGCAAACACATTGTTGAACCCTTTGATGTTTATCCGTGTGACTTCACATGGAGAGTGATCAAGGATGTAAGATCATGTAGTTATTGATAACTAAGTTTCTGATTTTATCTCAGTTATGGAAATTTTCAAATTACCTCTGTTTTATGTATTAGTGATATGTTTTAAGGTTAATCAGAAATTTAGTACATGCTGAAACAAATGCCAAGAGCGATAATAAAATGCAAAGAAGTAAAGGGCAACAGAGAAGCAGACACGAGCTCCCAAGGAGCGACAACAAGATACTGAGGAGTGGGAAAGCTTAAACTGGCGCCGACCACGGTGTTGCTGGCTTCTCTTCTGTCAAGTTCTTCAGGTTTCTGTTTTCAGATAATTTCTTTAAGGGGTTGTAAGTGCTTATAGCGCAAATAAGCACTATTATGAAGTATATTATTTATGAAACCCTCTTCTGCAGAGGAATGATAATGATATAAAGCTTATGTCATCTGTATGACTACATTATGGAGGAGCTATACAAGGAGTGTGTCGAGTCTTTACAAGGGGGACACGTGTTAAACGAAAAGAACTATCAAGGAATTGAAATACCTTTGCAAGTGGCTACCGAGAACGTTGATGCTAAACTTTTAAATTGGTACGCTCTAAAATATACTTACACTAACAATCTGTATATTGTCAAATATGATTTCATTATTTGTATTTAATTTCCTTGAAGGTTTAGATATTGTCTCAACAACGGTGAAGAATCTGGTGCATCAGTACTATCTTCATTGGATATGATATGCTATTCATCTCCTATGTTGGTGAATCAAGTGTGGTACAACCCTAACTAACGCGTGTTTTTTTAAAATTACGCATGTTTGGTTTTGCTCAAGATGTTGCACCATGTATACGAAAAATGTTATTTCTATCATTTTAAGATTCTAGCAAACTTGGTATGCTTATAATTGATTTACATTTATTTAATAATTTGTCAGCTATTTTGTTACTTTATTCATTTATTAATTTATTAACCACCTGTTAGCCTCAAAATATTGAGCCAAACAAGAATGCTCGGTCATATGTTTATTATGTATCGTATTTTAGAACGTTGTAATAGGTAGTATATTAGTCGTGTTATTACGGGCTTAACTTTAAGCTAAGGTTCATTAATAAGTAACCAAAGCCCAAAAGGAAAGTCCGACCCATGATCATATAGCCCATTAAGCTACATGTAAGCAAGGCTATATAAACCTCTCCTTGCATGTAAGGAGAGGTTGGTTGGTCATTTCATTTTTTCTCCTAATCTAATATTCCACAAGTTTCACCAACCATTTTCTCTCTACTTTCTCTCACTACTTTCTCTCTCTAGAATTCTTCTCATATCTACCTTTCTTTCTTTAATTCGTGTATTATATCATCATATATTAGGGACAACAATTGGTATCAATCGCCATGGGGTAGTTTTATGATTGGTTGTTGCGTTTTCATTTGATTTATTTGCTTTAATCCTTCTTTCTACCACGAATTCAAGAGTTTTCATATTTTTTTAGTGTTCTTCACGTCGTATAAGTTCTTTATTCGTGCCATAGTGATTTGGGTATCTTGGTTTTTGGCTTAAAACACAAGTTTTTTGGATCAAAAGTTGAAAATTTCTTGTTTTTCATCTTTCCGAAATTCTTGCAAAGGTATCCATTGGAAAGTACAAGTATTTTGAGGTCAGATCGCAATAACCACTAGGTTCTACTTTGCGATCTAAGGATTCCGATACCTTATTCCGATCTGGACATTCTGATCGTACATTGCGATCTGGGATTCCGACGATTTCAAGGGACTTTTGAGTCGTTACCCTGCCAAATTTGTTTTAGACACATTCCGATCTGAACATTCCGATCTGAACATTGCGATCTGGGATTACGACAGTACATTGCGATCTGGGATTCCGACAAGTGCATTGCGATCTAAGCCACATTCCGATGGAAATTCCGATGGCACATTCCGATGGACATTCCGATGACTTGTTTAGCTAAATTTTGTTCGAGTATTTTTTCGACTTAGCCACCATCTAGACTAGTTTCGTAATACCGTTTACACGAAGATTTAAAAAAAAAGAGTTTTTTGGCGGGAAAACCATTTTAAAATTTATTTTTTCCTAGACCATTTTTAGGCCATTTAAGCTTCGATTTCAAAATTTGGCGATGCGAAAAATTTTTCGACCAAAAATTCAAATTTTCGGACCAAAATTCAAATTTTTAGGCCATTTTTAGGTTTTATTTTTGTCTAAAGTTTTCACTTTTCAAAATTTTTCCCTATGAGTTTTTGGCTATTTCGGACTTGATTTCAAAATTTGGTAAGACAAATTTTTCAGTTTACCGTTTTGTCGGACTGAGGAATTTATTGTCGGACTGGGAAAAAATCGGAATTTTCGAAATTGCAACCCCAAACCAATCACACCATATCTACTTAAGATCCAAAGTCAATTCATCAACTGTGTCACCCATTATGCATTCCGTAACACAAGATGTGCATGCACTCAAATCCAAGATGTCGGTTGCAAAAGAACGATGCATGACACACTTTAGATCACTCCAGTCACACCTTCAAGTTATTTCAAATGACGATTTAAAAGGCACTCGCGTCGAACTTGGATTCAAACGGGTATTCATGTCACTAACTGGTCAAGATGTTGAGACATTCACAAGAACAATGTTACTCAATGCAGCTCACCTTGAACAACAACTTGCCAACGATGAATTTCAAGAGGTTGAATCCATAGATGCCGTTTTGGTTCTCGAAAATCAGTTTCAGCAATTCATTGGTACACAGGTGTCTGTACACTATGATCGAGAATTCATAAACAATTACTTCTTTAAATATACTCGGTTAGAAGTTCAAGAATTCAAGGAGACGTTTCTTCAACACATGAGAGATGTAAGGAAGTTAATTGCCGAAAGAACACGTCATAAACTACCAGTTGAAAGACGGGTGAATGAAAGACTGATGCAGACGAACGAGATCAATGTCGATGATGGTCAAACATTGGATGATTGTTCGATTATCACATAAATCAGCGGGATAGAATCAGAACAGCAACAAACCATCCACATCTCAGGGAATGATCCAGCAGTCGATGATGTAGATATCAGACCCATTTATGATGAAGAGCCAATGGCTGAGGTACAATTAAATGCTGTGTATGATGATCATCAATATATTGATTCTAAGATTCATGAGCTTGAAACTATGTTAGCTCAAAAGACAAAAGATTTTGAGGATGCCAAACTCGAGTTTTTAAAGAAAAATGACAAATTTGAATCTTATTTCGAAAAACTTGAAAAAGCAAACGTTGTTCTTGAACAAAAACTGGATCGTAAGATTCAAGATTCTAATGCGGAAAAAGAACATTTTGTGAAACAAATAAATTTGTTAGAATCAAGGTTGGCTTCTCAAAATCCAAGTCCTCCGCCTACTTCAGTAAGTGAAATATCTGTGCAACCTATCGACACTGTAGATAGTAATGACGCGAATGCTGATAACGACATATTTGATAATATAAACATTAAGTTAGAACAACGTGTCGCTCAATTACTTCTACAAAATGAGCAATTGAAAGCTCAGATTCAGGAAAAGGTTTTTGCATTAACAGCAGTGAAAAATGAATTAAGGAAGCTAAAAGGAAATAGTGTGGATACTAAGTTAGCAAATCAGTCTATCTTGGGGAAACCTCCTACTCAACCATTCAGAAACCGCTCAGTTGCTAGACAACCGAATGCGTTTAAATCTGAACGACCCAAAACATCGAACTCGAGGTTTGCATCCAAGTTGACATGCGTCGCAATTTGCCAAACACTGTCACTCCATAATCTAGATACTCCTTAAGATATTCTGCCTATGTAAAACCCAATCACATGAATGATTCAAGCAACTCTAGCAATAGCCACAAGAACATGCCTAGGCGAAGTTCAAATGACACGGGTCATAAAAGCTATCTAGAGGATGCTAAGATAAAGACACAAGCAAGAGATAGGACCCAACTGAAACCTAGGAGCGCTAATCACACATCTAGGAATTCTAGACCCTTCTATAATGTGCCCAAATCAGCCTATCCTAGGAACACTAGATCCTTCTCAGATGCTAAGCACTTTGTTTGCACGAAATGTAACAAATGTGTGTTTAATGCCATTCATGATGATTGCATCACTAAAGTCCTGAACAAGGTGAACCAAACAGCTAGAGCATCTCAAAGATGGAACCCTATAGGAATAGTTTTTCTTCAATTAAGTCTTCCGCGGTGCATGAGAAAGCTAAGTTTCCTAGACCCTGTCTTAAGTAGAGACAAACAGGTAGAATCTTCAAAACAACTGGTCTTAAATGGGTTCCTACTGGAAAAATATTTCCCCTCTAGCACGACAAAGATTCACTGTGAACCCCCACATGGTTCTCACAAAGATATCACTAACAAATATGCAAGCATACAAACTACTGATGAAGTGCAGGTAATCGAGTAAAGGTTCAACAAGAACATAAAGGTTTTCCTTATTTATACCGTTCAACAAAATACACTCTCAGAGTTTGGTTGCTGAAGAAACAAATATCAGAGAAATATATGTCTTAGGGGTTTCACAAGTAAGCAACACAATGGCACTTGAACAAAGCAGTTTAAGTCCCGATCCACAACGACAAACGACTTCCGTTCACAACCGCACGGAACTCGGAACTCAAGACCACATCAATGAACCGTCAAGTTCAAAGCTGGTTCCTAAACATGTTCCTAGAGCAGATATGACAGTGGACACGACACTTGAAGAGTTGGAAATGTTATATGGACCAATGTATGATGAATATTTCACGGGGGGAGAAACAAGTTGCATCGATGTCTTCCGCTGTCACTCATGATAAGAATGATGATACCGTTCATCGTCAACAAAAGGATACAACTTCATCTACTTCAACACGGGTTGTTGCAGATTTACCACCTCAGAATATCACTTTAACAATCGATCCTACAACATCCACAACTACTGTCATTGCTCCAGAGAACACAAATCAAGCAGACGGTGCATTATCTGACGATGACGATTTTCACAACCCATTCGGTACACCGGTACACGAAACTGGAGAGTCTTATACTCGCCATGTTGATCCGTCAAATATGCATACGTTCTATCAACGACATCCTTCAACACATCATTGGACCCGAGATCATCCTTTGGTTCACGTAATTGGAAACCCTTCACAGCCTGTTCGTACAAGACGACAACTAGCGACCAATGGCGATGTTTGTATGTTCGCACTCGCCGTGAGTACAGCTGAACCGAAAAACATCAAAGAAGCCATGGCTGATCATACTTGGATTGAATCGATGACGGATGAACTTCAACAATTTGAAAGACTTAAAGTCTGGAACTTGTTGACAGACCATACGATGTGACTCCTTTAAATCTTCGTTGGATCTGGAAAAACAAGATGGTTGAAGAAAACACGATCATCAAGAACAAAGCTAGGCTAGTGGCTAAGGGGTATGTCCAGAAAGAGGGAATTGATTTTGATCAATCATTTGCACCAGTTGCTCGGATGGAAGCAATCAGGATTTTTCTTGCTTATGCTGCACATAAGGGATTCACTGTCTATCAAATGGACGTAAAGACGGCATTTCTTAACGGTCCTTTAAAGGAAGAAGTCTATGTCACGCAGCCGGAAGGATTCGTCAATCCTCATTATCCTGACAAGGTGTATCGTCTCCACAAAGCACTTTATGGACTCAAGCAAGCTCCAAGGGCGTGGTACGACGAGCTCTCAAAATTTCTGGTATCCAAAGGTTTCTCAAAAGGTTCCATTGATCTAACTTTGTTCACTTATAAATATGGGGATGACATTTTGCTTGTGCAAATTTATGTTGATGACATTATTTTCGGTCTACAAACCCAAAACTTTCAAAATGGTTTGAAAAAGTAGTGCACAGCAAATTTGAAATGTCAATGATGGGCGAACTAAAATTCTTTCTAGGAATTCAAGTTCATCAATCCCCAAGTGGTATCTTTATAAACCAAGCTAAGTATTGTCAAGAGATAATCAAAAAGCATGGTATGACTTCATGTGACCCCGTTGGGACACCATTATCAACCACATCGCTAGATCGTGACTTAGAGGGATTACCCATAGATCAAACGAGATATCGTTCCATGATCGGGTCCCTCATGTACTTGACAGCAAGCAGGACCTGATATTTCACATGCTACGTGTTATTGTGCACGTTATCAAGCACGACCCACTGAAAAGCACCTCAAGGAGGTTAAACGGATCTTTCGGTACCTCAAGAATACCATTCATTTGGGACTCTGGTATCCGAGGGAAACCGGTTTTCTTTCTAACGGCCTAATTCAGATTCTGATCATGCAGGGTGTCTTGATACACGAAAAAGTACTTCTGGTGGTGCACAATTTCTAGGTCAAGATAAGCTTGTGGGATGGTCTTCCAAGAAGCAGGATTGCACGTCACTTTCATCAGCCGAAGCGGAGTATGTGTCTCTATCTGCGTGTTGTGCTCTAGTTCTTTGGATGAGAACCCAACCCACGGATCATGGTTTCCACTTTGATAAAGTACCTATGTACTGTGACTCTACGTCGGCCATAGCCATCTCCTGCAATCCGGTACAACATTCCCGCATGAAGCACATCGATGTCAGATACCACTTCATAAAGGAACAAGTTGAAAGAGGTATCGTTGAATTATACTTTGTTGGAACGGATTACCAATTAGCCGACTTGTTTACGAAGGCTCTGTCGAAAGATAGGTTTGAGTACCTCGTTAGGAAAATTGGTATGAGATGTTTGACTCCAGCAGACCTGGATATTCTGGCAAAGGTGCCTGCTTGATTTATCTATCAAACATCAACTTGTAAATATCTTTCAAAAAGCAAAATACAAAAATATAAAACACATAAAAGCAAAACACAAAATTAAAAATCTTTCAAAATCCAAAAATATTCTTCTCGACATGTCTTTCAGTATCGATAATATGGACGTGCCTAGAAATGTCGCTCAATAACGACACGGGTGTGTACATAAAGCTCGAATGAAAGTTGTAAATATTTTTCAAAACATGTCATTTCTTCTTTTAATAAAGGAAATTGTCTATTTTGGACAATATTTCCAAACAACGGGTAGAGCAATCTATCACGGGTTGAGCTTGTCACAAAACATTCAACGTTTTAAGCTCAACACAATGGCTTGTAATCACTTTCAGATTGCAACCCGGATCGATATTCACGGGGGGAGTGTACGATTTAGTACCCTTATCCTCAGCAAAAGAAGAGAAATCTTCTTACACTTGAGTGGATTCGTCAAGACATTCAAAGTCTATGAACTCAAGTTTATGCTTTAGAAAAACCTTTCGACAAAAAGAATTGATTTTTCAAAAAGCGTTGAACACAATTTTTTCAAGAATTTAATCAATGATATTCAAATCTTTCAAAAATTGTGTGTTCAACAACTCCATCCTCAAAAGCGAAATGTGGATCATATCCTCACAATGACAATTCAATTGGATCAATTTTTGAGGGGGGAGCATTTTAACTTCATGCAAAAGATTAACACATCTTTCTCCGGAGATTTCAAGACTATTTTTCAAAATATATTTTAATCAAATTTGGTATCTCTAATATCAAAAGATTTTTATATATTAGAGATAGAGGGAGAAAATGTGATTAAAATGTGATCTAATATAAGACTCAAGCACTTTAACTCTTACCTACATGTGCGAAACACTTTCGATTATCGATGCACATGTGAAGGGGGAGCATTTCTAAAACGACAAAACTAGCAAGGTGTTAAATGTTTTTCAAACACTTTGTTAGAATTTAAAGTGGTTTTCATGGTTACGATCAAATACCCACAACATCTTTAATTCACGACGTTATTGGTGTCAAAAGGGTGGTTAGGTTTAAATCCTATGATCCAACCAGAACCGGAGGGATCTTCCCAGGGACAATCCAATAGATTATTAGAAGTCCTTAGGAAAGATGGAGTAGAATGTGAACGTAGCAGAATGCCGACTAAGTACTGATGCTAGCACTAGAACAATCACAACAAGGTGCTAGTAATGATGTCTTGGTAAGCATTGAAATGGTTGAAGAATGAAAAAGAAGTGTAAGGATAAAGGGTCTAAAGAAAGAAGCCCTCCATACAACTTAGGCAGAAACCGGGTCAACTCATCATGAAGACAAACTCATCATGGACCAAGTGATGTATGCACAACCCTTTTCTAGCTACTCAAGCTTCTCTCAAAAGAAGTTTGTTTTATTGTCACGGAGAACAACATGACTACTATTGACTTTCTCACTTCGAGAAAGTTGATATTAAATAGGTGGCATCTGCTCCAGCCTCCGACCACTAAAAGTGCACAAATCGAGTCTAGAGCCAAGAGATCAATCAAATCTCGTTAGGACACATAGATGAAGATCAAGAGAGTCCTACGCTATACCCTTGTGATATTGCTAGAACACTCAGAGTGATACTACTTAGTATTCACAATGATGAGTGGAAATTCTTCCAATGTTAACATCAAACAGCACTACGGTAGGTCATATGCAAGATTCTTTATGAATTGAACATGTGCAAAACTGAAAAGCAATAGTGGTTTGATTCTGAATTGATTCAAACTCGTTTCAGGTTTCTACGCAATATCTTTATGGTCTTGCCAGAACATTCAGAGTGATATTCTTTAATATCCACAGTGACGAATGGAAATCCTTCTAGCGTCAACATCAAACAGCGCTACGGTAGGTGACTTGTGAGATTCTTATGAATCAAACTTGTGTCAACTGGAAAGCAACAATGGTAAGATTCTTTACGAATCACACTTGTTCCAGGAATTTGAATTGACGACTTTAATCAAACGGATATCTATCCAATTGATTCACTCTTTATGTTCGCAGTCTTGCTTTGAGACGGTCGAGTAAAGAGAACCGCTAGTACAGCCGCGAAACCCTGTCAAGGAGATTCTTAATTGAATCTACCTATCACAGGTACGGTATTTAATATCGTATAACGGTCTTCACCGACCGGAGGTAAAATGCTACCGATTTAGGACGAATGTCAAAGCCATTCAGTCCGTGTCTATGTTTTGTCTCGAGAAGGTGGCGTCACGGTGTACACAGCAAAGTCAATGATTCAGAAACCACATACTCATGCCTAAAGACATATTCAACAATTAATAGTGTGAGCATGTGGATGAAGACACAAGATCGCAAGATGGAAAAGACAAGTCAAGGATGATTTGAAGATCTCAAGCTTAAAGACAAAGTCGAAAGACAACGACAAAGGCTTAAAGATCACAACATGAAGGAACAAGACTACTATTACACGTTCAAGACTCATTTATGGCGAGATTAGTAATCTCTACAAATTTCCTAAATGACCAAGGTTTATGACCTCTCATTAGGGGAGATTGTTAGCCTCAAAATATTGAGCCAAACAAGAATGCTCGATCATATGTTTATTATGTATCGTATTTTAGAACGTTGTAATAGGTAGTATATTAGTCGTGTTATTACGGGCTTAACTTTAAGCTAAGGTTCATTAATAAGTAACCAAAGCCCAAAAGGAAATCCCGGCCCATGATCATATAGCCCATTAAGCTACATGTAAGCAAGGCTATATAAACCTCTCCTTGCATGTAAGGAGAGGTTGGTTGGTCATTTCATTTTTTCTCCTAATCTAATATTCCACAAGTTTCACCAACCATTTTCTCTCACTACTTTCTCTCTCTAGAATTCTTCTCATATCTACCTTTCTTTCTTTAATTCGTGT
>JANFOE010002266.1:0-50480 GCA_025667525.1 Glebionis coronaria
AATGTTTTATTGTAATTAATTGTATAAGGATAAAAATGTGTAAAAAATAGGAGAGAGAATGAAGTGATATTAATGTTTTCTAAAACTATGTGTTTTTTGTCGGGGAACAATTAATTTGGGACGGATGTAGTAGTATTTAATAAAAATTATATTTAAAAATATATTTAAAATCTAACTCGTTTATATATTTTGTATCAAGTTTATATAACACAATCAATAATAATTAAGGTCAAAGTTATAAAATAAATATTTCAAAAGTTAACATTAGACAACAATTTTAATAAAAAAAGTACTTAATACTAAATTTTTTGAATTTTATTTGAAATTTTATTTATTATGTATTACTATTAGTTGAGAATCGTGAATAGCGACGAGAATTATTAATATCATATAAAAAATATATTAATGATATGTGGTATTGTGATGAGTATTTTGAATGATATGTGGTATTGTAATGAATATTTTGTATGATATGTGGTATTGTGATGAGTATTTCGTGAAACATTTAAAAAGTGTATGGGTTATAAACGAAAAATAATAGAATAACTCCGTTTGACCTAGCCAGTTGAACCGGTTTTGGTTGAAAAAATAGTTCACTTTAAACCGAGTTTTATATTTTCGAAACCCGGTTATATCCGTCGAGCATGTTGATCCGATGGATAAAGTTGAATCGGTAAGCCGGTGACTAGTGATCAAAATGAAGATTATTTAAATTGTGAAAAAACTTTTGAATGGTGATCAATGAAAGATGAAAAAACTCTAGTGAAATATCGTGCAACATTGAACCCTCGGTCTAGCTAACAGAGTTGGGCCATAGGGCGCGCTTGTGGGCAGCCCGGAGATAAATTAAAGCGGCCCGGTGTCGATATGCCAGAATTATAAAAGGCACATGTAAAAGTGTTGGTGCGCCCGAAGGGGAAACCCGGAGATAAATTAAAAGTGGCATGGTGCCGATATCTCCCTACATGAGTAAGGTAAGCTCATAACACGAAAGCAATATGCATGTGTGTGACGCCCCAAAGGATAGTTCGAAGACAAATCAAAAGCGGCATGGTGCCGATGTCTTCCAATGGTAACACAATTGCAATAAACACAAGTGTGAAACGCGCCCGAAGAGTAGTCTCAAAGGCAAATCAAAAGCGGCTTGGTGCCATTGTCTTCCTATTCATAACACAAGTGCAATATGCACTAGCGTGGGACGTGCCCGATGGTAGTTTCGTAGATAAACTAAAAGTGGTCGGTGACGATGTCTTCCTATTAATAAATTTACACTGTAAGAACAATGTGGTTGATAGGCATTGAAGGAACAGGTTATACCTCCTGATAACATCGAAGAGGGCCATACAAATAGCCTATTACAATTTCATAGCAAGCAATTCACCGGGTGGTGGCGTCCTTACCGGAAGTGTTGATGTTTGCTTGAGAGTCACTGCTTGCACAAGGGTGCGGGCTCACAATAGAAGAAACACTGCTTGCACAAGGCTTAGGGGAGCCCCATCAGGAATAATCTTCAGGACTTCCGCCACTGGAATTTTGAACGTTGCGACAACTTTCTAAACAAACGGGTACTGAACTGAGAACATAGCATTGCAGTTGTCTTTCCAGGTATTCTGAGCTTCCGGTTTAATGTTCTTAGCAACGGAAATTTCTTCGGGTTTCCTCTAAGAGAGAATGCCTTCTTTCGAAGAATCTATTTATCAACCTGTCTTGAGCTGAGAGGGTTGTAAGATGCTTCTGATTGGCCTTAACTTTCAAAAATTTGTCAGAGTTTTCGGCCAGTTCCTTTAATTTCAACCCCAAAAGCATCTCCAACTCCATAATCTTTGCATTTTAGGTCGCACGATTGCTTTGTGTTGAAGGGTTACTACGGAAGGTGTTAGTAGTGTGTTCTGATCATTATTGAAGTCAATGAGGTTGGGCAGACCTTGTTCATTAGGTGTGACGCAATAGGTGGGAGGAATCCCAACCCGGGAGGTATTTTCAGCGTCCTCTTCATCTGGTTCACCAATTTCCCGTCACTTATATCAAGAAGACATGTAGCAAATGAGTTGACCAAGCTGCGTTCATCTGCATTAATGCCTGGTCGTGCGAGCCTTATGTTTTCTGTGAGTGTAAAAACCATAAAATATCCGCCCAGAACGACTGATTTACCCCCAAAGAAAGAACCCGGCATGTTTAGTATATCTCACAGGCTTCTATCTAGTGCTTTAAAACATCGTCCATCATTCATGGGAGGTTCATCCCATATTCTAAGATCCGTGTCTGCCAAAAGGTTTCCTATATGAGTGTTTCTGGTAATCATGCACAGGGACTCATCAACCGGGAGTGTGCAGTCCGGCCTGATGGGAGAAGCAAAGAAGCAATTCCTGATGACCGCTAAAACTTTTCCGGTGTGAACGTAGAGCACTGATGATCGTTTTCCACAGGAAATTTTTACCAGTTCCGTCATGAACTGCCGTCATATAGTCCCGACTTATAATCGCTTCTGATGTCACTCTGGTGTTTTCTTCTAAAGTCTAGGTGGTTTTGTTCTATTGAACAGTAAACACCAACGATATACTGTTGGAAAGGCGTTCCTCCCCTAAAAAGCAGATGGTATTGGTTCACTCGAGGGTGCATCTGATATGCGTAGTATGCATTCATTGTTACTCGCTTTTCCTTCCCACTTCCTTCGGCTGATTTTAGTTTGAGTTTCGTGTGAAACCCCGAGTGCCCATAGATAAACAGCAGAGCGAACTGCAGTGACATGTATGATGCATGCAACTTGATAATTCTCTGAGGCGTTCCATCTTTTGATTGGATAATCACATCAAAATCTATGCGACTTGTAGGCCCGTTCTCAAAAACTATGGCCCAAGAGTGTAGGACGTAGGGGGAGCTCATAACCTCTGGCTCCTTCAGCAACTTCTGAATATATCCATTGTGGTTCTCAAAAGCTGGACCAACTCGTTGTGAGCATCTAAAAAATGAATGAGTCCTTGCACAACTTCTGAAATCCAAGTTGCTGTTGTGTATTCCGTCAAAATGCCTCATTCTATTTTCAACTTCATTGTCCGCGTCGTAAATATAAAGCTGTAAAAACCTCGGTGGGTCGCCTGCAACTGGGCACAACGACCCAATCCAGTGATACACCTGACCAGAGACTTTGAAGACGTAAGGACCTCTTCCGGTGTTGATTGACTTATCAATCTTAGCCCCGAATTAAGTCACTGCAAACATCTGATGTTCTCCGTAAAAATGCTTGTTTCAAAGGAGCTGCTTAATGTATTTAGGAGGATCTGGTACAACACAAATGCCAGTCAACTCGTGCGTAGTTAGAGTTTCCTTTGAGACGTTCACCGTACCAAAAAGTGGCGCCACAATGCCGACATTGTTGGTTACAGTCTCTGAGGTCTGCATAAGTTGGTGATGTTCCTGCGTTCAACTTTTTAGCAACATATCAGTGTATTGTAGAAGAAAAATTCAGGGCAAAGATTCAAGCAGATGAATTAAATGACAAAATCGGTACAAAATATAAGAAGATACAAATAAGATGTTTACCGTCGCAGACAGAAAAAAACTATAAACTATGAATGGAAACACTAACCAATTAGCACAGAAACATAAGCCGTTAAAGAAAATTAGTAACCTGCAGGGTCAAGAAACATGGAGTCTGCGGAGGATATTTCGTGTATAATCATGTGGGTGTGTCGTGCATATACCACACCTTGAAGTAATTCCCTGCATGTCTGTCCGTGTTCCTGAAATATTAAACTGCCACAGAATCTGATAGAGCGAAGAGGTCATGACTCCAGAAATCGGATGCGGAAAGAGGGAGAGCGTGGAAAGAAGAAGTGATCGAGGAACAAAAACAATTAACAAGAGTTGGCTTTCGAATAAGAGTTTTTTGATAGAGTAATCATTCGTGATTGTTTTACCGGATTCAATTTAATATATGTTTCAAAGACTGTATGTATCGTACTCATTTTAAAGTTCTCGTAATAATTAACTAGTTCTACATTGAAACTGATGTGAGAGTAAAAGACGCGAATAGCATTGTGGCGCAACAATGCAATATTTTTGCTTCTATCGTGTCATCATAGACGCAACAGGTTGCTTTTTACGACAAAATTCGTTAATATTATGAACCTAAGCAAAAAAAGTTGCAGTAGCACGTACTATTGTCGGTCCACTAAGAGTACCTAAACCTTCCAGCACCAAACCGTCCAGCACCACTACTTTCACCATCAGCTCTTCGTCCAGCGCCACTACTTTCACCAGCAGCTCTTCTACGATAACCTCTTCCTTGAGCAGCAGGCTCCAAAAGTTTTTACTGAAAGTGTCAAAGAAAGAAATATACCAGCATTTCTTCAAGATCGGCGATTAGCTCTTTCATTTCTACCTCCGACACCCTGCACATGCCTTCCTTGCCCAAGACAACCCGGAATAGCATTTGAACCAATAGTCGCCCCCCATGATGCGATAAGGTATTATCTAGCCTCCTGGGAAGCATACTCGAAAAAGGCATACCTGAAAAAACAAACCAAAATAACCATGAATAAAAAAACTAATACAACAGGATCCACATATTGTGTATATGAACATATTACATACCCTTAACATTTCCCCACAGGATCCCGAATAACTAAGCTTGTAAATATTAGTCTGCAGTCGACCTCCGTCAAGCGATATATCGGTTTTTTTGGCGGGTACCTTAATTTTTTTATTTTTTATTTTTTTAACATTATTTTTAATACTTTTGATATAAATCTGCAAAATTTATATATTTTTAATAATTTTATTATATTTCTTCTTATTTTTTACTGGTTTGACCGATTTTAACCACCGTTTGACCAAAACGGCAAGTTTGGCCTATATGCGGAATGGCGCGACGGTGGACCGTTGCCAACCAATATATCGGCCGCCATGACTGATATTTCCTTACAACATTGCTCAGTAGTTCGAAGCTTCTTCACATCTCCATCGTTCTTCCATGAGCTGACTAAACAGCACGAGTAAAGTAAACTCGCTCACAGTAACATGTATTGTTTTAAAATTGGACAGAACTAGAGAAAACTGACATATCAATTCTGTTTTCTGTGTGCTTATGATGACACACACACACATCATGACTCGCACACACGCTCATCATGACTCACACATTACCAGAAAATCAAACTAGAAACTTGCTCACGCGTTAGACGCTGTCAATGTATAAAAGATCACCAGATTCAAACCAGAACACACTTTAACTTCTTATAAAACATAACTAGAATATATAAATAGAGCAGACATGCGCAAACGCTTAACGAATGTATGAATCATTCACGATTAAAACTTGAGTTAATTGTAATTTGTAATCCTTCATTTCTACTGTTGTTCATTTGGCTGAGCTGTTTATTTATCTTTGGGTGCAGTGGGCCGAACACTACTAAATGGATTTAACACATTACATTGTAGGAAAGTCATTAGTATGTAGTAAATGTTTTGGAAGGCCTTAGCCAACCCCAAGCTTCACTTGGTTTGGTCCCTCGCGCTTAACAAATTCGCGATTCATTCAACAACGTCAATATATTTAAGGCGTACGTCATCATGTAAATCATGTATGTACACAAAACACACCATTTTAGCACAAATTCAGCAGCCAACCCACCCATTTTCAGCACCCAAGGCCAAATACGCAAACTTGAGTACCCAACCCACCCATTTCAGTACTCAAACACCCATTTTAGCACTCTATTCAGCCGTAAAACACTAATTTCAATACTCAAACAAGCACTAATTAAAAAGCTGAAAAAAACACTCAAAAACCCTAGAATAGCTCAAACCAGCACCTAAAAGGATCTAAAAAACAATTAATATGCATCTCAAATAAGCAATAAAAAGCTTTAAACAAGACTTAAATTACTTAAAACGCCATATAACAATTTTATCAAATACAATATACATCAACATTCAAAATCTTAACAATAACAACAACTAAAACTGAAAACAGCCTTTTACGACTGCCTGATCCCACTGATATATTATGAAGATAATCTAAACCCCGTTTGTGAAGCCCATAAGTCGTCAAATAAGCCACAAATTTGGAGCTTATGAAATATAAGACGAAATGAACTTATGTCTCACAAACCTAAACAAACACCCACTAAAAACAAAACAATTGTTCAAACATACGCTCATACACATTTCGCTATCTCCTCTTCAAAAAAAACTAAATCTCAAACTCTTCAAAAACTCGCTTCTTCCAAGTTTTGCCTGTTCCAAAAAATACTTATGTTATAGAAGAAATAATAACAACATGAAAGCTAACTGTATAAGCACATAAACCCGAAAAAAATCTACTAACAGTTTTAGACTCTGATTTCCAGTAACTATAGTTTAGTAATGTCTCAATTTAATTGAACGGTACCTAGTATGGTCGTCCACGTGCACGTCGACCACTTGATGCCTCAGTTCGACATAGGAGCTTGGCTCGTCCCCACCTCTACAGTTATAAGTGACACATTGAGTTTCACCGCTTTATAGAAGCTTTATAGAAGCTGGCTGCGAGCCTTATAATATAAAACAGACTTTAGGCAATAATTACAAAATAATCAAATGATAATCCAAAATTTTAAAAGATGATAATCAACCTTTGGGTCGTGACGTTTTAAGTCATCACAGAAATAAACTCTTCGCTTCTTTGAGTTTGCGACTGCCGGCGGCTCCCACAGATATATTATGAAAATAATCTAAACTCGTTTTGTTGAAACGAAAAAAGCGAAATGGTGGTGGCAGATTGTCGTAGTCGATCTGATACATAAACATCTTTACAAAATTATGTGTGTTTACTTTTAGGATTTGATATCTTACTGCTAACAATTGTGCTGTGTGTTGAAGATTGTGATTTTTTTTATCTATGTGTGTTTGAGAGTTAGAAATGGAGGCTTTGCTTTATTGAGTGTTAGGTTTGTTTGGAACCGTTGGATCTAAGTCAATATGAGTGGTTAGATTGTTGTGTGGTTTGTGTGTTATCAATGCCACAAATACTACTTTTGTTATTCCTTAAATATTTTGTTTGTTTTTTTTTATATATTACTCCTTTCGCCAAATTTATAGTATACAGGGTGGGAATCGGGTCGGGTTAATCGGGTTCGGATCAATTCGGATCGTGTTAAGATTAAAAAAAATCATACCCGAACCCGAGCCTAATTAGAATTCGGGTCAGCCGGATTCGGGTCAATTCGGGTCGGGTCAACTCGGGTTCGGGTCAACCCGAGTATAAGTAACAATATTAAAAATTGGCTTATTTAAGTATATTTACAAGGTAAAATGTGTTAAAAAACTCGGGTCAAGTCGGGTCGGGCCAATTCGCTTCAAGGCTAAAAAATATGAACCCGAACCCGAGCCTAATTAGAACTCGGGTCAATTCGGGTCAACCCGAATTGACTTGAATATGTTTTTGAACCCGAGTGACCCGACCCGAATTGGTTTATTCGGGTTCGGGTTCAGGTCGAATTAACTTTTTTGACACCCCTAGTCCCATATACCATTTTGGGATGTTTCAAAATTATAGTCCCTTCCAAATATAGATGTGAGTAATGTAACAAGTTTACTATATTGCACCTAATGGTATTAGAATTTACAAACCATATACAATGTTTTACTGTAATTAATTGCATAAGGATAAAGTTGTGTAAAAAAATAGGAGAGAGAATGCAGTAATATTGATGTTTTCTAAAACTGTGTATTTTTTGTCGGGGGACAATTAATTTGGTACAGAGGTAGTAGTATTTAATAAAAATTATATTAAAAATATATTTAAAATCTAACTCGTTTATATATTTTGTATCAAGTTTAATATAACACAATCAATAATAATTAAGATCAAAGTTATAAAATAAATATTTCAAAAGTTAACATTATCCAATAATTTTAATAAAAAAAGTACTTAATACTAATTTTTTACTGGTGGACTACTTGTAATACGGGAATTTTATTTGAAAATTTATTTATTATGTATTAGTATTAGTTGAGAATCGTGAATAGCGACGAAAATTATTAACATCATATAAAAAATATATTAATGATATGTGGTATTGTGATGAGTATTTTGTATGATATGTGTGGTATTGTAATGAGTATTTCGTATGATATGTGTTATTGTGATAAGTATTTCGTGTAACATTTAAAAAGTGTATGGGTTATAAACGAAAAATAATAGACGTTTGACCTGGCCAATTCAACCAGTTAAACCGGTTTTGATTGAAAAATGGTTCACATTAAACCGAGTTTTATATTTTCAAAACCCGGTTATATCCGTCGAGCATGTTGATCCGATGGATAAAGTTGAATCGGTAAGCCGGTGACGGGTGATCATAATGAAGATTATTTAAATTGTGAAAAAAGTTTTGACCGGTGATCAATGAAAGATGAAAAAAACTCTTGTGAAAGTATTGTGCAACATTGAACCTCGGTCTAGCTAACAGAGTTGGGCCATAGGGCGCGCTTGTGGGCAGCCCGGAGATAAATTAAAAGCGACCTGATGCCGATATCCCAAAATTATAAAAGGCACATGTAAACTTGTTGGTGCGCCCGAAGGGGAAACCCGGAGATAAATTAAAAGTGGCATGGTGCCGATATCTCCCTACATGAGTAAGGTCAGCTCATAACACGAAAGCAATATGCATGTGTGTGACGCCCCAAAGGATAGTCCGAAGACAAATCAAAAGCGGCATGGTGTCGATGTCTTCCAATGGTAACACAAATGCAACAAACACAAGTGTGAAACGCGTCCGAAGAGTAGTCTCAAAGGCAAATTAAAAGCGGCTTGGTGCCATTGTCTTCATATTCATAACACAAGTGCAATATGCACAAGCGTGGGACGTGCCCGATGGTAGTTTCGTAGATAAACTAAAAGTGGTCGGTGCCGATGTCTTCCTATTAATAAATTTACACTATAAGAGCAATGTGGCTGATAAGCATTGAAGGAACAGGTTATACCTCCGGATAACATCGAAGAGGGCCATACAAATAGCCTATTAGCAATTCACCGGGTGGTGGCGTCCTTACCGGAAGTGTTGATGTTTGCTTGAGAGTCACTTGGGCTCACAATAGAAGAAACACTGCTTGCAGAAGGCTTAGTGGGAGCCCCATCAGGAATCATCTTCAGGACTTCGGCCACTGGAAGTTTGAACGTTGCATTGCAGTTGTTTTTCCAGGTGTTCTGAGCTTCCGGTTTAATGTTTCTTAGCAACGGAAATATCTTCGGGTTTCCTCTAAAAGGTAATAACTTTCCTAAAGCCCGCAGAATAAGCGAGACTCAAGCTCTTTTAAACTCATAACTCGAGAAGAGTTTACGCATTAAAGAGGGAATGCCTTCCTTCGAAGAATCTATTTATTGAAGTCAATGAGGTTGGGCAGACCTTGTTCATCAGGTGTCATGCAATAGGTGGGAGGAAATTCAACCCCGGAGGTATTTTCAGCGTCCTCTTCATCTGGTTCACCAATTTCCCGTCACCTATATCAAGAAGACATGTAGCAAATGAGTTGACCAAGCTGCGTTCATCTGCTTTAATGCCTGGTCGTGCGGGCCTTACGTTTTCTACGAGTGTAAAAACCATAAAAAAGATCAGATTCAGACACAGGATGCTATTACTTCCATTTTTTAAGCTCGTTTCTTGACAGGAAGTTTTTGCCTAAAATATCCGCCTAGAACGACTGATTTACCCCCAAAATAAGAACCCGGCATGTTTAGTATATCTCGCAGGCTTCTATCTAGTGCTTTATTACCTCGTCAATCTTTCATGGGAGGTTCATCTATCCCATATTCTAAGATCCATGTTTGCCAAAAAATTCCCTATATGAGTGTTTTTGGTAATCATGTACAGGATTCATCAACCGGGAGTGTGCAGTCCGGTCTGATGGGAGAAGCAAAGGAGCATTTCCTGATGACGCGACTGCTAAAACAATTTTCGGTCTGAAAGTAGAGCACTGATGATCGTTTTCCTCAAGAAAGTTTTACCCGTTCCGCCATGACCGTAGACATGTATTGGTTCTTGCTTTTTCAATGTATTGGCGTTTATGATGAGTTCGTAGATTTTCTTTTGGTCACCATTCAACTTTGGAACGGAACACAGTGAAAATTCCTGTCTTCCAGAAGCAATATGTTACTTAACTGAGCTAGTGATCGTTCAGGGGCCGATGGTAGAGGATAACCTCTAATTCATACAATATGTACCCTTGTAAGTCGGGTTTGTTAACATGGTAGTTTGGGATATTGATAGTTTCTGATACTTTTACGGGGATATCGTGACCCATTTCCGGCCAGTATTTTCTCCAAAATCTTGACGGATCAGCTTCGTCACAGTAGGTATGCAAGTGGGTGAAAAGGAATCTGAGTTCAGCAGAAGTCGCAGAACCACATACTTCCTGAATGGCGACATCCAACTCCTTGCCGTCGCCAAGGAGTCCCAAAACTTCACACGCAGCTCGGTAAGTAGGGAAGGACATCCCATTTACAGCTTGTACTGGTTCACTTGAGAGTGCATCTGATATGCGTAGCATGCATTCATTGTTACTCGCTTTGCTTTCCCACTTCCGTCAGCTGATTTTAGTTTGTGTTTCGTGTGAAACCCGGAGTGTCCATAGATAAACAGCAGAGCGAACTGCAGTGACATGGATGATGCATGCAACTTGTTAATTCTCTTAGGCGTTCCATCTTTTGATTAGATAATCACATCAAAATCTGTGCGACTTGTAGGCCCGTTCTCAAAAATTGTGGCCTCAAGAGTGTTGGACGTAGGGGAGCTCATAACCTCTGGCTCCTTCAACAACTTCTGAATATATCCATGTCATCGTATCAAAAAAATGAATGTGTCCTTGCACAACTTCTGAAATCCAAGCTGCTGTTGTGTATTCCGCCAAAATGTCTCATTCTATTTTCAACTCCTTTGTCCCTATCATAAATATAAAGCTGTAAAAACCTCGGCGGGTCACCTGCAACCGGGCACAACGACCCAATCCAGTGATACACCTGACCAGAGACTTTAAAGACATAAGGACCTCTTCCGGTGTTGATTGACTCATCAATCTTCGCCCCGAACAAAGTCATTGCAAACATCTGATGTACGGATGTTCTCCATAAAAGTACTTGTTTTGAAGGAGCTGCTCAATGTATTTAGGAGTATCTGGTTCTGGTTCCATTAAAATTCTTCCTCCTCCACAACACAAATGGCACTCAACTCGTCCATAGTTAGAGTTTTTTTTTAGACGTTTAGTGACGCCACAATGCCAACATTGTTGGTTACAGTCCCGAGGTCTGTATAAGTTGGTGATGTTCCTGCGTTCAACGTTTTAGAAACATATCAGTTAGTTGTAGAAGAATATTTCAGTGCAAAGATTCAAGCGAATAAATTAAATGACAGAATCAATACAAAATATAAGAAGATACAAATAAGATGTTTACCGTCGCAGACACAGAAACATAAGCCCTTAAAGAAAATGAGTAACCTGCAGGGTCAAGAAACCTGGAGTCTGCTGACGGATTATGAATAGAGTGTGGGACCCAACGGTGTTGCCATTATCAGCGTTTGCAACATCAGGTGGATATCATGGTCATACATTTCGCGCATAATCAACATGTGGGTGTGCAGTGCATTTGCCACACCTTGAAGTTATTCCCTGCATGTCTGTCCGTGTTCCTGAAATATTAAACAGCCACAGTATGAACGTTAGGTCGGACAAACTGCCGCAGAATCTGAACGAGCAAAGAGATGAGAAATCTGATGCAGATAGAGGGAGTGTGGAAAGAAAAAGTGATCGAGGAACAAATACAATTCACAAGAGTTGGCTTTCGAATATAAGTCTTTTGATAGTGTAATCACTCTGAGTGAGAAAACATATCGCTACAAATATATGTTTTTATCACTAATATTAAAAAATTTAATCATTATTTTTAATACTTTTACTAAGTATTTGATATAAATCTGCAAAATTTATATACTTTTATTATAGTTCTTATTAATTTTTACTAATTATGTCGATTTTGACCACCGTTTGACTAAAACGGCAAGTTTAGCCGATATGCGAAATGGCGTGGCGTCGGCCGCCATGGCCGATGTTTATAACATTGCTCAGTAGTTCGAAGCTTCTTCACATCTCCATCGTTTCTTCCGTGAGCTGAATAAACAGAACGAGAAAAGGTCAAAATCAGATAACGTAACTAAAATAAGGAGAATATTACTAATCAAACAGGATCGGATACATAAAGAACTGATATTCAAGGATCACTGGAATTCGTATCGGTATTTTTAAGCAATAGTACAGTAAACTCGCTCACAATAACATGAATCTGTACTTCATGTAACAAACAGCAAAACATTTTCTGTGTGCTTATGTTTACGCTAATGAAAAACCTAAAGACGGGCACACACTCATCATGATTCACACATTACCAGAAAATCAAACTAGAAACTTGCTCACGTGTTAAACGCTGTCAATGTATAAAAGATCACCAGATTCAAACCAGAACACAGTTAACTTCTTATAACAAATGTTTAACAAATGTATGAATCATTCACGATCAAAACTTGTGTTATTCGTAATTTGTAACTCTTCACTTCTACTGTTGTTCATTTGGATATGGATTTAACACATTACATTATAGGAAAGTCGTTGTTTTGGACATGCCTTAGCCAACACCAAGCTTCACTTGGCTCCGTCCTTAACAAATTCGCGATTCATTCAAAATCATCAATATATTTAAAGCGTACGTCATCATGTAAATCATGTATGGACGATAAACAAAGAATTTTGAGTATGAATGAGCTATTTGAACAGTTACATATTAAGCTTATATTTGTTAAAGAAAGCATTTGCTTCATTGATTTGCTTAATAAACGACTTATTTCTTCGTCGCTATCTTCTTTGTACACAAAACACACCATTTTTAGCACAAAATTCAGCATCCAACCCACCCATTTCAGCACACAAAGACGCAAATTTCAGCACCCAACCACCCATTTCAGTACTCAAACACGCCCATTCTAGCACTCAATTCAGCAGTAAAACAAACTCATTTCAATACACAAACAAGCATAAATAGCTCAAATAAGCACTAAAAAGCTGGGGGAAAAAACACTCAAAAACCCTAAAATAGCTCAAACCAGCACCGTAAAAAGCTTTAAGCAAGACCCAAATAACTTTAAAAACAATAGGTATATAACAGTTTTATCAAATACAATAAACATCATCATTCAGAATCTTAACAACAACAACAATAAAAACTGAAAACAACCTTTTGAGACTGCCAATACCTACTGATATATTATGAAGATAATCTAAACCCCTTTGTGTGAAGCCCATATGTCTTCAAATAAGCCAGGGGATTATGAAATATAAGCTTATGTCTCACAAGCCTAAACAACACCCTCTAAAAAGAAAAGCTTATGTCATACACATTTCGCTAAACTTTTGTCCTAAATGTTGATTTTAGGACAAAAAATAGAATCCTCTTAGCTCATCAGATGATTCAAATGTCGCTTTTGCAAATCCTGTAAAGAACTCATTGATCCCAATCGATTTGACTTTCACACCTCTGTCAAATTTCTTGAGCTGGCCAACACTGTCCATTAAACCACACGCAGAAATTTACATGTAAAAAATAATACTATAAAATACAAAAACTACTAATAGCAAAATTAAAAAAAAACATACAGTTGCTTTATGTCGAATCCATCAGCCAAATTTTTCACTATAAGCTCCTTTCCAGTGACTTTGCCCTGCATTGAAAACAAAAAAAATGAGTTCTTAGTAGAGAAGTTTATAGGCCAAATAATAAGATATTAAAATCTGATTGAGTGCATATGCATAGGTTTCAAATAAGAATTGAACTTGAACATTTAACGCCTAATCAAACTTATATAAGCAACCAAAAACACTTGAATTTAGAGTACAAACCATTAGTTCATCAGTGGCTTTAAAGACTTTGTCAACTTCGTCTTGAGTAAATTTTCTTAAGACAGTGGAGCCCTGTAATATAAAACTGACTTGTGTCAATAGTTACCAAATAACTAATTATGATCGAAAAATATCAATGTTTTAGTAATCAACCTTTGGGTCGTGCATCTTCATATAGTTGCAGACATAAACTCCAGCCTCCTTAAGCTTCTGTATAAGCTTTTCTTGAATTCCATAACCGATCACTGATTGACAAACAATTATCCATAACGAATTTTGATAACAATTGTGTGTTTAATCTTAAGTTTGTATGCTAATTAGACACCTAAACACGCTTTTATGATTCACGCTTGACTAAACCTGTCAAACAAACAGCTAACTGTGTAGGTGTCTAATAGCAGTTAGCTGTTTGTTTTTATTCATGAATCGCTGAGCGTTTAGTTTTTCTGTAATATGTTTGAATAAAAGAGAAAAACTGAGCGTTTAGTTTTTCATGAATCGCTGAACGTTTAGTTTTTCTGTAATATGTTTGAATAAAAGAGAAAAACAGAGCGTTTAGTTTTTCATGAATCGCTGAACGTTTAGTTTTTCTGTAATATGTTTGAATAAAAGAGAAAAACTGAGCGTTTAGTTTTTCATGAATCGCTGAGCGTTTAGTTTGACAGGTACACCGTTAGCTGTTTGTTTGACAGGTTTAGTCAAGCGTTTAGACACCTAAACACGCTTTCATGATTCACGCTTGACTAAACCTGTCAAACAAACAGCTAACTGTGAATCGCTGAGCGTTTAGTCTTCAAGTCAAACATATTACAGAAAAACTAAACGCTCAGCGATTCATGAATAAAAGAGCATACCATCTCTAAATCTAACAAAATAAGAAAAACTAAACGCTTATAAAAAGATGTGATTCATTCATAACCTCTATTAAACAAAAACTGTAGAACAAACAGAGAAGAGCATCATTTTCTCAGTTTCTAACTGAAAAAGTAAAGGCAAATCAGTTTCAATAATCAATCACTATAACATATAAAACTAACATAATTACAAAAAAAAATATGTCATCATCATTTAAAACTTATCAGTCATATATCATCACCATCACAAATAGCGTATAACACATAACAGAAATGCTAATCAGTTTCAAAAATTATTCACTATCACAAAAACAGATAGTTTTCGCGTATAACATATAAACAATACTGAAATACAGCAAACAGAAATAACAAAAATATTGTAGTTATGCAGATTACTTACCATCAGTTCGTCAGCAGCATCAAAGACTCTGTCAACTTCGTGTTCAACTTCGTGTTCAACTTCGTGTTCAGTAAAGCTTCTTAGCACACTGGAGCCCTATAATATAAAACTGACTTGTGTCAATAGTTACCAAATAATAATTAATAATCCAAAATGATCAAGGTTTTAGTAATCAACCTTCGGCATCCTCATATTGTTGCATTCATAAACTCCTGCGTCCTTAAGTTTCTGTATAAGTCTTTCTGAAACTCCATAATGAATCACTGGATGACAAGCAAATCAAATTAGCAAATACAATTATACATAACAAATTTTGATAACATATTTGTGCGTTTATTCTTAATTTCTTATGCTAATTAAACACCTAATAGCAAATAGCAAAGCATAAGTAATTTGATCAAAAACCAGACACTCAAAAGTCTTAACCATTCATGAAAAACAAGTAATCTATTTCGACTTTCAGCAGATCAGACATTAAGGCACAAACATCTAAAGAATACAGAATAACAGCAAACAGATAAGACATTAAGCCATAACAGCATTTAATGTTTATGTCATCAGACAGACCACCGAAAACAGTATGGATAATAGCACGTAGCTAAGAGAATAACATCTCTAAATCTAGCAGAATAAACTTATAAAAAGATTTTCTCAGTTTCTAACTGAAAAAGTAAAGGCAAATCAGTTTCAATAATCAATTACTATAACATATAAAACTAACATAATCACTATAACATTTAAAACTTATCAGTCATCATCACCATCACAAATAGCGTATAACACATAACAGAAATGCTAATCAGTTTCAAAAATTATTCACTATCACAAAAACATATAGTTTTCGCGTATAACATATAAACAATACTGAATTACAGCAAACAGAAATAACAAAAATACTCTAGTTATGCAGATATTGGCATGTAAAACTGTTAGTTGATCATCTCACATAAAAACGCTTACGCTGTCAAATAAATCAGAAAAAAACTGTAAACAGATAATTAAACACTAACAACTAGCACAAATTGTTAGTGTACAACATCTAAAATTAACAAAATTATAAAAAAAAAACTAAATATATGCTGACGTCATCAAATTAGCAAAATTATAAAAAAATTAGCATCACATAAAAATTGTTAATATATAATAATTTAACAAAAAATAAAGACAAAATGATATACGGCTTATTTGACTGTCCACATTCAGCAAAGTGCTCTCTAACCTACAAAAACACGAAAAATACAATCATTTATATAAAACTTAATATATAAAGTAATAAAGTTGTTGTAATAAAACATTTACACACTGACTTTGCGACTGCCGGATCCGACGGATATATTACGAAAATAATCTAAACTCGTTTTGTTGAAACGAAAAAAGCGAAATGGTGGTGGCAGATTGTCGTAGTCGATCTGATACATAAACATCTTTACAAAATTGTTGTTTGTGTTTACTTTTAGGATTTAGATCTTACTTTCAAAAGTGTTTTGTGTTTGAAGATGTGGTTTTTTCAGCTGTGTGTTTGAGGGTCATTTTGATATGTCATTTTGATAAGATCGAAAACAGCTACTATCACTTAAAATATGGAACTTTTCAGATTTAATGGGCATAAATTTTACCACTTTCCAAACATATGCTAAAAAGCTGAAAGTACAAAACGAACATCTACAGCAAAGTTCATAAAACATTGAAATATAAGGCGATCAAAGCAAAGGCAGACTAACTAAGTTGTCTTTATTTTACATTTAACCTCACAAACTCAGAGAGGACACTTGTTATCATGTAAACTTACCTAAGTACCAAATGACACCCCGTAATAGAAGAAACTATTAGGCATATTTTAGTAATGTGTACCTAGTATGGTCGAAAACGTGCATTTCCACCCCTTGCTGACTCGGATCGGGACTCCCCACCTCTACTGTTATTGTTTGCCCAAGGAAATCTGACCCATTGAGCCGTATCGCTTCATTTAAGGATGCTTCAGAATTATAGCTTATAAAAATAAAAAAATTACCATTACAAAAAAACCATATATCATGATTTAACAGAAAATAAAAACAAGATGGTAAAGATACCAATGCTTTCTCTGAACACCACTTGTGACCTGCACTTTTCTAACCAACTGAACTTTTGTAACCGGTCCACACGTAGCAAAGTGTTCTTTAACCTACAAAAACACAAAAAAAAATCTATATAAAACGGAATATATAACTAATAATAATGTTGTAATAATGCATTTACACACTTACTTCTTGTTCCGTAGTACGTTTTGGTAGCCCCTTAACAACTACAAAGTGATGCTGAGGGATCTAACAGCCTGGATTATAAACACTTTTACAAGTTGAAGTTCTTGATGAAAGAACATTGTTCCATTAAGAGACAACGCCTACATTCACAAAAAAATTCAGAACTTAAATACAATCAGGGAGACTAAAAAGACTAAAAACCTAAATATATGCTAACGTCATCAAAATTATTTACTTTTATGATTTGATATCTTACTGCTAACAAATGTCGCATGTGCAGATCGTGCCGAATCCGACGGATATATTATGAAAATAATCTAAACTCGTTTTGTTGAAACGAAAAAAGCGAAATGGTGGTGGCAGATTGTCGTAGTCGATCTGATACATAAACATCTTTACAAAATTGTTTGTGTTTACTTTTATGATTTAATATCTTACTGCTAACAATTGTGCTGGGTGTTGAAGATTGTGGTTTTTTTTAGCTGTGTGTGTTTGAGAGTTGGAAATGGAGGCTTTGCTTTATTGAGTGATAGGGTTTTTTTTAACCGTTGGATCTAATATGGGTAGTTGGATATTGTGTGATCAGTGTGACATTTGCTCTTGGGTTCTTTTGAACCGTTGGAGTGTTTTAGCTCTTTTGAAAACATTTTTTTTTTCATAAAAATTTCGAAAAATAATTTTATACAAAATTTTGAAATTTTTTTTCCAAAAAATTAAAAAATTTTTTTTATAAAACTATCGAAAATAGTCTTTTTTTTAAAAAAAAAATTCAAAAAAGTATTTTTGTTTTCAAAAAGCTTTCGAAAAAGTATTTTTGTTGTCAAAAAAAAATCGAAATAGTTTTTTATAAAAAAATTTCGAAAATTATTTTTCTTTAAAAAAAATCTAAAAACGATTAAAATAATTTTATTATTTTCAACTTTTAGAAAGTTTAATTTTTTGAAAGAAATTTCTTTTCGAAAGAGAAGTAAATATTAAAATAAAAATTACAAACAGTTTTAACTTTAACTGAAAACTATTTGCACCATGCATCATCATCGATATATTGTGCATCGTTTTATAACCATAAAGATGTATGTTACGCGAATTATTAACGAGAGATGTAAGTCAAACTTTTAACAAACCACAAGGATGATTTTTGCACTTAATCAAAAATTAAACTTACTTACATAGGTCGTCCTTATGAAAAAGCCAAAATTACATGTTCTGTCTTAAAAGGTTAAAAATTACATCAGTCATCCTTATGAAAGTTATTTTGTATCGGTCTTTTGACTTTATTTCCATCATCCATTTCGTTATTAGCAAGGGAAATCTCTTTAATTCACATACAATAATACCCAAGGATCGTTATCATCATTTCTAATTTTCTTTTTGTTAATATGTAAAATATTGTTTTGAAAGACCAGCCAAACCCTGTCGAAATCAGATCATAAACCATAAAAACTAACCAATAACTCTCAGTTAGGGTGTGAGTCAGGTCAAGTTGGTCGGGTTTCAGTCAATTTAAGTTGGGTCAAAAAGTTTCATACCCGAACCTGACTCTATTTGAACTCGAGTTACTCGGGTTCGATTTGATTCGGGTCGGGTTAACTTAGGTTGGGTCAATTCGGATTTGAGTCAACCAAAATACGAGTAAAATGAAAAAAAATTCTTTTTTTTACTATTTTAAAATAGCAAATATATAAAATTTATATTAGAAAATAAAAAAAAAACTTATTCAGGTCAATCGGGTTGACACAAACCCGAGTTAGGCAAAAAAATTCATACTCGATGCCTGAATCTAAATAGTATTCGGGCTAGTCGGGTTGACCATATTAACTCGAATACTTTTCTGACCCGACTAATTTGATCTTGATAAAAATCCTATTTTTATATAGAATATGGAAAATATTACATGCAAAGATAATTCTTAACTTTATTCTTCAGGTATGGATTTTTTGTGAACTCATATAAATTTATAAATATATAAATATTTTCATTTTTGTGGCACTTTACGTCATAAGTTATTATGTTTATTCTATGTATTATTCATTTCACTCCATTTTTTAATAAATGTTTGAGGGATTTTTAGTTATAGTTTCTTCCATTAATTCTTTACATTTTTATGAATTTCAAATGTTTATAGTTTCTATTTATTCTAGTTTTTCAAATTTGTTTTACATATAGATCACATGTGGTTTACAAAAATCACATATGATTTTTATACGAATCACATGTGATTTGATAGAATAATATTACAAAAATTTAACAGTTCATAATTTCAAGTAACAAACCAATAGTCTACCATTACCATTTATAGATAAAGATGACCCGCAAGTGATTAAGTTTATTGTAAAAAAAATCGCATTTGGTTTGCATTTTCTCACAACAAAAATACAAAAAAGAAAAAGCAATTCACATGTGATTTTACAAGAATCACATGTAATTCAACCAAAATTACATGTGATTTAACCAATTTACTGGATGAAAATACAAGCATCGTATATTCACAATACACACAACCAAAAAAATCTAACTTTAGCCATACAAAACTTTATTTGGGTTAATATACACAGAAAGTATAAACGAAGTTGGTTTAATATACCCGAAAATTACTGAAGTTTGCCAAAAAATTCGATTATTTTATCAAAGTTTAAAACCTAACAAGTAGGTTACTCAAGATTGGATGATTGGTTACACAATTTACTCAGTATGTTTTAACCTTTAAATATCGGTCAAATATTGACGTGTCATTATTTTTCTCTTTTTTTAATAAAACTTACTTAGAGTAAATCTTAAATGACTAAAACACCTTTGTTTTCTTCCTCGTTAATTGTTTGATTAGTTTTTCTTTTTATTTATTATCATAAGAAATTAATATCAAATCCATGAACACTTTTAAAAACAATTTATAGATTTAAACAATATTACAAAAAAAAAAAAAAAAAAAAAAAAAAAAACCATTTGGTTTCCCAAAAGAAGACTAAAACAATACAGTAAAAAGGAAAATCTTTAGTCGAGTTCACACCCACTCATTTTTTTTATAAAATGGTTACCCGGTAAAAATAAATCCACTTATCTTTTTTCGTTACTTAAAAAAAATTCACTTAGAAATCTATCTCTTCTCTTTTCCTTTATGATTTTAAACCAAACACAAACCACAAGATCCTCTTTGTTTCTTTCATGTGTTAGCCGGAACACAAAAACATCAATATTGATCGTTAGCTATTAAAAATCAAAACACATATGAGTACTTATTTTGTTGATCTACATGGGTTGAATATGTATGTTAGATTTGGGATTTCAGATTTTGTGGTTTGATATAAGATGAATAATGGATACTACTTATTTTATAGTTACGTATGTTTTGCTTGATTCTTAGTTTTAGATTTTCGATTTCAAGGGGTAGTGAAATAGTCTGAAAATTAAAAGGAGATATACAAAGGTAATTTATAAGTGATGGGACCCACTAACTTCTAACATGACATGTCAACCGGGCTCTTATCCAGTAACCTTTCAAAGTAGTAATAGTGATGTAGCTTTTAAAAACGTTTAGTAACCTAGAAAATAAACTTATATGCTTTGGTAACCTATGTTAGATTTTCAACTTTGATAATTAATTAAATTTTTTGACAAAATTTAGAAGTAAATCAATAACAGGATATGGGAATCCAACTTCTTATTCAAGCTCATTATTCATTTCACAAAAGGTGAAGATTGGCGGGAACACCTTAACCCCGAGTGTCTTTTGGCACCAACTATTGTCCACCCTAAAAGGAATAGCTCCGGAGTGTGCCCATAAGTTTTGCGGAGGCGGGTACCTATTTGAAAAAAATGCCAAGGATAAGAATTGAACTTGAGTCATTTGATTCAAGCACAAGAGCTCTACCGATTAGACTAATGCTCCAATGGTATTAAGCTCATTATTCATTATTATATTCCACATCTTTGTTCAGATAAATCTTTTTAACCACTCCACAACATTATCTAATTAGTTCTCATCCATTTCATGTGAGGTTGTTTATTTACGGCGAGTTTTTGTGTGATTTCGGCGATATTTAATGAGTCGATGACGAGGTGTATAATTTAGAATGAAGTAGTAGTTACGGTTAAGGTTTCAGACAAGGTTTGATATTTTTCGGCGAGTTGTATCGAGATTCCAACCAGTTTTATTGTGATTATTGTGCGGTGTGTTGTTTGATAATGAAGAAGTGATGGCAGTTAATGTGTTAGGCGTTGTATGATGATTTCCGACGTGAGTGGTTATTTTCTAGTGAGTGGTTCTGAGGGTAGGAGAGGTTGTGTGTATTTTGTAGATAGAGAAAAATTAAAATAAATGAGGGGTAGATGATGTCTTTTTAAGATTTTTATATGGTAGGTGGATTATTTTAGGACCCGTTTGGTTTTTAGGTTCGAGAAGGTTTAGGCTCAAAACGAGTCAAAACCATTGTTTGTTATGCATAAGTTTACGTCACTTCCACTGTGTTTTCGAGTTGATATGGGAGGGGAATTGAAAGGAAAAGGAAATGTTTTTGTGTTCTTTAGTTTTTTTTTAAGTTAGGAAAAGGAATTGGAAAGGAAGATTTGAGGAAATTTTGCTTATAAAACTTTCCTCCCAAAAGTAGGAGGAAAGGGAAAGGAAAGTTTATAATAACTTGTATAAAGATTAAAATGCCCTTTTTATAGTATTTGGTCACAAGAACTTAAGGACATATATGTAATTTAACAAGTTATTTTTCCCTTTCCTCACACTTAAGAACATGATTATTATTTTCTTTCATATTCCTTTCCTTTGTCTCAAGAACATATAAACAAAATTTTCTTTACCTTTCCTCTTCCTTTTCACATCCTATTCTTTTCCTTTTCCTCTCAACTAAAACTCGAGAACTCAGCGTTCAAGTCATCGTGTCCAAATTCTCATCCTCACCCCATCTGTTAACTTTTGAATATTTACATTTTATATTTTATTTTTAAATTTTGAGAGCCACATATTAACCCACTATATTTTTTGTTTTAATTCAAAAATAATCTATTCTAAATTATATTTCATTTATAAAATAATAATATTTTTTAAATTATATAAATAAAAATTTCACTCTCTTTATCCTTTTTTCAATATATGTTAAACTTTTACTTTTAAATATTTTCAAAATTCAAATTTAAACTAACTTACAATTTAAACAACCTTTAATCATTAAATAAAGATGAAATGAATAGATTAGATTTGTTAGATTGTGTTCTTTTTTGATAATGTTTTATTATGATCTCATCTCTAGTCGTATGACGAAAAACACAAAAACCTATTTCAAACATATTTGCGTAGAAAAGAAGCCCAGATGAACTCTCGTCACGAATGACAAACCTAACGCCTTAATTGATTAATTCGGTCATATAGAACGTAGTTACACACTCATTGAAGGTGTGTTTGTTGAAATGAGCAGGAGCAGTGAGCAGGAGCAGCGAGTGGTAGCTGCGAGCAGTAGCTGTCATAGCTCACCGCTCATTTGTCATCGCTTCTTAAAGGAAAAATTGAAAAACTAGCATTCCTAAAAATTAGCACCGCTCACCGTTTCTTTACCAAGCGACTAAAAAATCACAACGCTCACCGCTCATTTTGCCAAACAAGCATTAAAAATTAAAATGCTCTTATTCATCGCTCCCCGTTCCAAAAAGTTTCACCACCACTCTTTGCCAAACACAACCTCAGCTTACGATGATTATCGTACATAGCCTAAAATGTATCTTACCTGCCAAAATAATAACTAGCATAATGAGCTAACACAACAATGAATTTCACATAAATTCATCAAAATCACTTACGTTAAGAGAATAACCGGTTTAAAAATCATTTTACATATTGTTTTACACAAAGTTGTAAAAATCGTGAGTCGCTAGTCTTCGGCTGGTCACTTTATAACTTATAATCATTTTAGGCGGGATTAATCAGTAATAATCGGATCAATATTTAGTAAATTTTAGATATTTTCGAGTATAAAATCCAAGAAAATACCAATCAACACTACAAAAAATGAAAGATTTTTAGGTTTTATTGTATTAAATATTGGACTTCAATATATTGGACTTCAAGAAAATACCAGTCAACACTAAAAAAAAGGACTAAGTCCTATAAAAAGAAATCAAGGATAAAATTGCTAACAAAACTGACTTTTTTATTACAAAAAAAATTAAAATTGTTTTGGATACAAATGTGTTTCGTATATGTATATTTTCTATTTATACCATATTGGGCTTTTAGGTTCCAATTAACGTAAGCCCATTATTTGGCTTTTATTATTCTGATTGTCTCATTAAACTAAGCCCATTATGTAATGTCTCTTGAATAGAGCCTTTAAAAGTATCCAAAAATATAATTATGTCTCTAGTTAAGAAGTTGTCAGCTCAAATCTTGCTTACGACTAATATTGTCTCAAGAGTAAATAAACTTTGCTATCGAAAATGATCGAGTTTGTTCCTCGTGTCGTGTGCCATATTTTCCAAACCACTTTTACACATACGGAACAAACTCGATCGTTTTAAGAGAAGAGTTTTGGTTTACTTTAGCTTGTGGTTTGGTTTTGGAACTGTACCTGCATATCCTAAGAGAGTTTTATGTCGATGATCGAACACATAATGTAGATATGTCTTCTTATAAGGTGCAACTGACGTAAGTAACACACATGAAAAGTAGTAGTAGTAATACTTAAGAAGAGAAGAGTATGAACTCATATTAATAGCTGCACTACCTAGGTGTGATGAGTTACGCCGCTCTTCTAATTCCCCGGAGTGGGAGGATATAGTGATACACTTTCAAGGGCCGTACTTGAAGACCTTAGGTTGGCAAGAGAGACGAACAGGTTTATAGTGATACATTTTCAAAGGCACACGTACAAAGCCTTAATAAACGTTAGCAGTGATTTAACGTAGCAGTCTCTTCTCTGATGTGTATATTTTTTTGGGAAATTCTTGGTGCACACTGAACCTTGCGTACATGGCGACGGCATGTTCGAGTTATCTTTCAGAAACAATTTTGTATCCGTGAAGGTCAATCTTTGGGTCTGGTAGCTCAGAGGAAATATATCAGTCGACGTCCTTGGCATAAAAATGCTTGTTTCGAAGGAGCTGCTTAATGTATTTAGGAGGATCTGGTTCTGGTTCCATGAAAATTCTTCCTGCACAACACAAATGGCACTCAACTCATTCGGAGTTAGAGTTTCCCATGAGACGTTCACCGTACTAAAAAGTGGCGCCACCGCGCCACAATGCCAACACTGTTGGTTACAGTTTCCGAGGTCTGCATAAGTTGGTGATGTTCCTGCATTCAACGTTTAGCAACATATCAGTGAATTGTAGAAGAAAAATTCAGCGCAAAGATTCAAGCAAATGACTTAAATGACAGAATCAATACAAAATACAAATAAGATACAAATAAGATGGCGACACTAACCACTACCACAGAAACATAAGCCGTTAAAAAATGGGTAGCCTGCAGGGTCAAGAAACATGGAGTCTGCAGACGGATTATGAATAGAGTGTGGGACCCCAACCGTGTTGGCATTATCAGCGTTTGCAACATCAGGTGGATATCATGGTCTTAAACTTCGTGTATAATCAACATGTGGGTGTGCCGTGCATTTGCCACACCTTGAAGCGATTCACTGCATGTCTGTCCGTGGAAAGAAGAAGTGGTCGAGGAACAAAAACTGTAGGGACGACTAAGATTGGGTTTGGATAGTGGAAACACTTCACACCTCATATGATTCTGCCAAACACATGGGACGGTTTTGACCAAGTTTTAAATTTCAAAAGACAAAGGGCAATTGAGGAAAATCATAGCAGTAAGGGTTTGCATTTCTTGTTTACTAGAAGCTTCTTGTAGCCAATATATAAGGCATTAAGGCTGTTTAGGTTATGTTTGGCAAGAGCTTTTTTAAACCTTTTTCAGAGCTGTTAGCTTTTTTGTTAAAAAAATAATCTAATAGCTATGTTTGGTACAACAATTTTTAAGAGCTGATAGCTTTTTATTTTCACCAAGTAGCTAAATAAAAAGCTGTCTGATACAGCTTTTTGAATTGTCAAGAGTTGTTAAAGCTGTAGATTTCATTTTATATTTTAATTTTTACAGTTAACAGCTAATATACCAAACACTTTTATTAAAAATAGAGTTTTTTAGTAAACAGCTTACAGCTAACAGCTTACAGTTAACAGCTTACAGTTAACAACTTACAGCTTACAGCTTACAGCTAATTTTACCAAACATATTGTTCTAGATTTATGTTTAAAATTGTAATTCCTTTTCTCGCGGTTGATGTTGACTCAATGTCGAAACCAAAGAGGGTGTTTGTTTTAGGAAAACAAGCAGAAATAATGGCCAATTATTCCGGCCAAAATCAATTTGCCGTCGCTTTTATTTTCGTAAGTTTTTTTCTTTCGTATCGTATTTTTAATTCCGGTATTGTATTTTTATTTAAGTGTTTTTAATTTTTATTTGAATGAAATGAATTTAAATTTGTGTGAAAATTAAAAAAAAAAATTAAAAAAAAATATTAAGTGAGGCAAAAATGGATAGGAAAGTGAATGTGATGAAAATTAGGTGTTTTGATTAGTTGTTTTGTCGTTGATGTGGCAGTGGGGTCAAAGTGGAGAAGGTTTGTCTCTCCACCAAACGTAGCACTCTTGGTGTTTAAATAGATTTTATGAATTTTTTTTGTTCAAGATATAAAGTCTAGAATGAAGGGCATCTGTTTTTTTTTTTATTATTGTAAAAATATGAAAAGTTGTAAGTTTCACTTAACTTTATTTAAAATTTAACCACTAAAATTTTATTAACTATCTCCTCTTTTTAACTTTCATTTTTCACATATTTGACACATATATTTTTATTTTATTTTTTCCCTCGTTAAATTCTTCACCAATTTTTCACTTTTTTTTTTAATTTTTTAAACAAATATAAAAATAATTTGGTTTTTATTATTTTTAAAATTTTTAAAACATATTTAATTTTAAATAAATTAAATATTACTAAATAAAGAAATAATTAATTTTTTGTACGAATAAAATATTTACTAAGCGTTTGCTTTACTAAGTAAATGATGTTTTATTATGTGTTTCTGATGGTAACACGAATAGTTCCAGGCTATATGTACTTATTTACATGTAAAGTGTTGGACTAATTACAAGCAAATAAACAATTACTGTACTTATTTACATGTAAGCTCACACCATACAAGTTCTTATTTATACTTTTAAAGATTGAGATTACTTGCTATGATTCATGATGTTTGACATTGCTCTTCAGAGGGTTACTTCTGTAACAGACATAGAGAGCAAACAAAGAGACCACGAGTGCTCGACACCACATGCTTTGGTTTTTGGTTTGTTCAATACGTTACAATTTAGGAGGCCATATGGCATGTTTAATAAGATGGCAACAAGTCTAGAACTTAGCATAAGGTTGTATGTATGTTTGTGATGGTCCTAAGATCCAGACTGATCACGAGACCATTTCGTCCAGTGTTCAGTTCATGGTTTTGGTTTACTTTAGCTTGTGGTCTGGTTTTGGAACCGTACGTTCATGTCCTAAAAGAGTTTATGTCGATGAACACGTAATGTAGATATGTCTTCTTATAAGGTGCAAAAGTATGAACTCATATTAATGGCTGCACTACCTAGGTGTAGTGATACATTTTCAAGGGCCGTAGTTGAAGACCTTAGGTTGGCAAGAGAGACGAACAGGTTTATAGTGATACATTTTCAAAAACACACGTACAAAGCCTTAATAAACGTTAGCAGTGATTTAACATGTTAGGCAGACCAGATGAGTTATTTAACTGGGTTCTAGGGTTGCCTGGTAACAACGCTGAACAAAAGACGGGTCTTTTTGCTGATTAGCTTTTTGCTTCTTGGACGTCACGTACTTTTCGCACCGGTTCATCTGTTGTTGCAGGACTTGCTGGCGGGGTTCCTGTTGTTGAAGGGGGCTAGGTTGCAGCTAAATTGTGGCAGTGTGGCTTGGTTTATATTTAAGTTAATCGGGTGACCTTTGTTTGCTTCCTGTCTCGGTTGGGTCTGTGATGTAACCTTGAAATCATACTTGTATATTTGGCAAGCAGATAGCTTGTATGATTTTGTGAAGTCTGAGTCGTCATAAGAGCGAGATTGAGGAAATGATACCTGTAAGCAGGACCAGGTTGTCGACTGTGTTCTACACAGGGATGGTTGTCATCATTAATTATGGCTTTTTGGATGCATTCCATACAAGATATATAGTACCAATCTGATTTGTATTGATGCTGGTAATTGTTGCTTGGGTTATAAACCTTACGCCCTGCGATTGTGTGTACATGCCGGTAATTGTTGCTTGGGGGTGTCTTCTGTAGATTACCTGTTAGAACCAGATACAGCGTCTTTGATCGTTCAACTGTTTTAGGAACTTTTGATTCTAGCTGGTTATAGGAGGTTAATCGGAAGTAATGGGACGGAAAGGTGGCTGCTGGTATGCTCTCCAAGGTTGTGATTTTCCAAATCTGAGGCTCGTCTTATTGTCGAGACTCGAGAGTTTGCTAATATGGGCTGGTAGTTTGGCAGACGAAGTTTGAAATCTTGTAAGCTGATCCAAATCTGAGGCTCGTCTCATGTATGGCATTACCATGCAATGATGGATTTATTGTTACTGACAGATTAATATATGGTATGTGTATTGTATCTAAGATGAACTGACACGTACCTCTCAGTCTAGTAGGATGCGGCAAAATCCAACTAGAGTTAGAGACTTAGATCGGGTATGCTTTTGGCGGTCCATTTTCTATATATACCCTCGCTTCAAGCCTTTTGTTTCCTGATCTTTCGTTTAGCAGAGTGATAGTAGTTCGTGTTAACAGGTCCAGACTCGGGGAGATTCCAGGAACGAATTGATCAAACAAACAATCATCATATTCGGATAAATAGGGCAGAAAATAAATAGGGGATGAACAAGAGATTGAATAAGGGGTTTGAACCCAAATAAATGATATATTATAAAGAATGGGTTACTTTGTGTTTTACTGGATCCTAACTATATATACAAACTGAAGGGGCGTGACTGGTTTTGCCAAACGGTGTGTTACATTTCGTGTATAACCAACATGTGGGTGTGCAGTGCATTTGCCACACCTTGAAGTTATTCCCTGCATGTCTGTCCGTGTTCCTGAAATATTAAACAGCCACAGTATGAACGTTAGGTCAGACAAACTGCCGCAGAATCTGAACGAGCAAAGAGATCATAACTCGAGAAATCTGATGCAGATAGAGGGAGTGTAATCACAAGAGTTGGCTTTCGAATATGAGTCTTTTGATAGTGTAATCACTCTGAGTGAGAAAACATATCGCTACAAATATATGTTTTTATCACTAATTAAAAAATTTAATCATTATTTTTAATACTTTTACTAAGTATTTGATATAAATCTGCAAAATTTATATACTTTTATTATAGTTCTTATTAATTTGTACTAATTTGTCGATTTTGACCACCGTTTGACTAAAACGCAAGTTTAGCCGATATGCGAAATGGCGTGGCGTCGGCCGCCATGGCCGATGTTTATAACATTGCTCAGTAGTTCGAAGCTTCTTCACATCTCCATCGTTTCTTCCGTGAGCTGAATAAACAGAACGAGAAAAGGTCAAAATCAAATAACATAACTAAAATAAGGAGAATATTACTAATCAAACAGGATCGGATACATAAAGAATTGATATTCAAAGGATCACTGGAATTCGTATCGGTATTTTTAAGCAATATTAACATAGAGTGAAATCGTTAAAAACAAATATAAGTATAGAAAATAAAACGGGATCAAGCATCATGCATCATGACACGCATTGCTTATTTGTGTGAACCAAACTAGTACAGTAAACTCGCTCACAATAACATGAATCTGTACTTCATGTAACAAACAGCAAAACATGTTCGGTGTGCTTATGTTTACGCTAATGAAAAACCTAAACACGGGCACACACTCGTCATGATTCACACATTACCAGAAAATCAAACTAGAAACTTGCTCACGTGTTAAACGCTGTCAATGTATAAAAGATCACCAGATTCAAACCAAAACACAGTTAACTTTTTATAATTAAGAGCAACATAACTAGAATATATAAACAGAGCAGACATGTGCAAACGTTTAACAAATGTATGAATCATTCACGATTAAAACTTGGGTAACTTGAAATTTGTGACCCTTCATTTCTACTGTTGTTCATTTATCGTTCGCTGGGCTGAAGACTACTAAACACATTTCATTATACTGTAGGAAAGTCATTAGTATCAATATATGTTTTGGACATGCCTTAGCTAATCCCAAGCTTCACTTGGCTCCGTCCTTAACAAATTCGCGATTCATTCAAAATCATCAATATATTTAAAGCGTACGTCATCATGTAAATCATGTATGGACGATAAACAAAGAATTTTCAGTATGAATGCGTTATTTGAACAGTTATATATTAAGCTTATATATTAAGCTTATATCTGTTAAAGAAAGCATTTGCTTCATTGATTTGCTTAATAAACGACTTATTTCTTCGTTGCTATCTTCTTTGTACACAAAACAAAACATTTTTAGCACAAAATTCAGCATCAAACCCACCCATTTCAGCACACAAATACGCAAATTTCAGCACCCAACCACCCATTTGAGGACTCAAACACGCCCATTCTAGCACTCAATTCAGCAGTAAAACAAACTCATTTCAATACACAAACAAGCATAAATAGCTCAAATAAGCACTAAAAAGCTGGGGAAAAAACATTCAAAAACCCTAAAATAGCTCAAACCAACGTAACAGTTTTATCAGATACAATAAACATCAACATTCAAAATCTAAACAATAACAAATAAAACTGAAAACAACCTTTTGTCCCACTGATATTATGAAGATAATCTAAACCCCTTTTGTGAAGCCGTCTTAAATAACAAATTTGTTATGAATAATAGGACGAAATGGGCTTATGTCTCACAAGCCTAAACAAACACCCTCAAAATCCAAACTTGCACATCGATTCTTCCCAGTTTTCCTGTTACAAAAAGATATTTGAAAGTTATAAAAGAAATAATAACAAGATGAAAGCTCAATTGTATAATCACATAAACCCGAAAAAAATTATATTAACAGTTTTAGACTCTGATTTCCAGTAACTATAGTTTAGTAATGTCACAATTTACTTAAATTGTACCCAGTATGTACGTCGACCACTTGATGCCTCAGTTCGACTAGCAGATTGGCGAATAGGACCTTGGCTTGTCCCCACCTCCACAGTTATCTTTTGCTCGAGAAGAAGTGACCCATTGAGTCATTGAGTTTCACCGCTTTTATTTATCAAAGCCTGAGATTCATATGGAATAAAAGCAGAGCTAAAAATTAGCATCACATAAAAATTATTAATATATATCATAATTTAACAAAAAATAAAGACAAAATGATAAAGATACCGTTGATTTGTCTGAAAACCATTAGTATTTATATAAAAAAAAACTTAATATACAACTACTAATAATGTTGTAAAAAGCATTTACACACTTACTTGGTGTTCCGTAACTTCTTTTCTAGTTCAAGTACTTGATTAAAGAACATTCTGCCATTTAGAGACAAAGCCTGCATTCACGAAAAAATTCGGACCTTTAATACAATAGACTAAACTAAACTTTTGTCCTAAATGTTGATTTTAGGACAACAAATAGAAACCTCTTGGGCTGCATCAGATGATTCAAATGTCGCTTTTGCAAATCCGGGCATGTGTTAGTCAAGTCTGGTTTTGTTCAACAAGCTTCTTTAGAATATGCCAAGATAAGTTTTTGATATCTCATTTACAAGAATCCAATACCTGTTTTACAGTTCAAGCATACACTGAACATGGCTCTAAACACACTGAAGGTGGAAGTTTAATGTTCACCAAAAAACCAAAAACCTACGTAATATTGCATATACTAAATTGTTAACAGCCAAAGCCCATCAAGAGCAACAGCTTTAACAAGTATGAGCAATCAATACGTTATTAAGAAACAAGGCACTACAAGAAACTGAAAAAAGGTAACACACAGAACACCCTAACTCACTTATAGCCTTCGTAATATTATCTATAACCTTAAATCATGCTTGCCTTTTTATTTGAATTAAATTTCTTGGCACAGTTGATATGTATATCAAACTGATTGCAGTTACACTTCTGTAATGTTATGCACCTCTAGATATGTCATTTTGATAAGATCTAAAACAGCTACTATCACTTAAAATATGGAACTTTTAATGGGCATAAATTTTACCACTTTCCAAACATATGCTAAAAAGCTGAAAGTACAAAACGAACATCTACAGCAAAGTTCATAAAACATTGAAATATAAGGCGATCAAAGCAAAGGCAGACTAACTAAGTTGTCTTTATTTTACATATTAACCTCACAAACTCAGAGAGGACACTTGTTATCATGTAAACTTACCTAAGTACCAAATGACACTCCGTAATAGAAGAAACTATTAGGCATATTTTAGTAATGTGTACCTAGTATGGTCGAAAACGTGCATTTCCACCCCTTGCTGACTCAGATCCACTGGGACTCCCCACCTCTACTGTTATTGTTTGCCCAAGGAAATATGACCCATTGAGCCGTATCGCTTCATTTAAGGATGCTTCAGAATTATAGCTTATAAAAGCAGAGCTGAAAATAAAAAATTACCATAACAAAAAAAACCATATATCATGATTTAACAGAAAATAAAGACAAGATGGTAAAGATACCAATGCTTTCTCTGAACACCACTTGTGACCTGCACTTTTCTAACACTTTTCTAACCAACTGAACTTTTGTAACCGGTCCACATTTGTAACCGGTCCACACGCAGCAAAGTGATCTTTAACCTGCAAAAACACAAAAAAAAAATCTATATAAAACGGAATATATAACTAATAATAATGTTGTAATAATGCATTAACACACTTACTTCTTGTTCCGTAGTACGTTTTGGTAGCCCCTTAACAACTACAAAGTGATGCTGAGGGATCTAACAGCCTGGATTATAAACACTTTTTACAAGTTGAAGTTCTTGATGAAAGAACATTGTTCCATTAAGAGACAACGCCTACATTCACAAAAAAATTCAGAACTTAAATACAATAATCATCTAATACAAACTTAATATATAAGTAATAAAGTTGTTGTAATAAAACATTTACCACATACTTCTTGTTGCGTAATATCTTTTGAGTTTGCGACAGCCGGATCCGACGGATATATTATGAAAATAATCTAAACTCGTTTTGTTGAAACGAAAAAAGCGAAATGGTGGTGGCAAATTGTCGTAGTCGATCCGGTACATAAACATCTTTACAAAATTGTGTGTGTTTACTTTTATGATTTGATATCTTACTGCTAACAATTGTGCTGTGTGTTGAAGATTGTGGTTTTTTTTAGCTCTGTGTGTTTGAGAGTTAGAAATGGAGGCTTTGATTTATTGAGTGATAGGGTTTTTTTTAACCGTTGGATCTAATATGGGTGGTTGGATATTGTGTGATCAGTGGGACATTTGCTCTCGGGTTCTTTTGAACCGTTGGAGTGTTTTAACCCTTTTATAATCTATAGATGATTTTTACACTTAAGTTTTCAAGAAAAAAATCGGAAAAGGTTTATTTTTCAAAAGTTTTTGAAAACATTTTTTTTTTTCATAAAAATTTCGAAAAATAAAAAATTTATACAAAATTTTGAAATTTTTTTTCCAAAAAATTCAAATTTTTTTTTATAAAACTTTCGAAAATAGTCTTTTTTAAAAAAAAAAAATTCAAAAAAGTATTTTTGTTTTCAAAAAGCTTTTGAAAAAGTATTTTTGTTGTAAAAAAAAATTCGAAATAGTTTTTTATAAAAAAAATTCGTAAATTATTTTTCTTTAAAAAAAATCTAAAAACGATTAAAATAATTTTATTTTTTTCAACTTTTAGAAAGTTTAATTTTTTTGAAAGAAATTTCTTTTCGAAAGAGAAGTAAACATTAAAACAAAAATTACAAACAATTTTAACTTTAACTGAAAACTATTTGAACCATGCGTCATCATCGATATATTGTGCATCGTTTTATAACCATAAGGATGCATGTTACGCAAAGTATTAACGAGGGATGTAAGTTAAACTTTTAACAAACCACGAGGATGATTTTTACACTTAATCAAAAATTAAACTTATGCCAAAATTACATGTTTCATCTTAAAAGGTTAAAAATTACATCAGTCATCCTTATGAAAGTTATTTTGTATCGGTCCTTTCACTTTATTTCCATCATCCATTTCGTTATTAGCAAAGAAAATCTCTTTAATTCACATACAATAATACCTAAGGATCATTATCATCATTTCTAATTTTCTTGTTGTTAATATGTAAAATTTTGTTTTGAAACACGACCAGCCAAACCCAGTCCGAATCAGACCATAAACCATAAAAACTAACCAATAACTCTCAGTTAGAGTGTGAGTCAGGTCAGGTTAGTCGGGTTCCAGTCAATTTAAGTTGGGTCAAAATCTGGTTGAGACAAAAAGTTTCATACCCGAACCTGACTCTATTTGAACTCGAGTTACTCGGGTTCGATTTGATTCGGGTCGGGTTAACTTAGGTTTCAGATTTGAGTCAACCCGATTACGAGTAAAATGAATTTTTTTATTTTTTAAAAATTTATATTAAAAAATAATCATTAATTCAGGTCAATCGGGTTGACACAAACCGACATTAGGCAAAAACTTCATACTCGATGCGCGACCCTAAATAGTATTCGGATTAGTCGAGTTGACCATATTAACCCGAATACTTTTTTGACCCGACTAATTCGATCTTGATAAAATCGTATTTTTATATAGAAAATGAAAAATATTACATGCAAAGATAGTTTCTTAATAACCACTCAAGGGTGGCCTAGTGGCAAAAAGATTTGTGGCTATCACTCCAAAGTGTGTGAGGTCTCAAGTTCAATTCCCACTAGGTGCAAACAACCTTGAAGTGGCCACGCCAACCTCCTGAAAAAGGGAGGGCTTTACCTGGTTTGAGTCTGTGTGGCGGTGGGCTCAAACCCCGTGGATTAGTCGGCCAATGAGTCGGAAATCACGGTTACCAAAAAAAAAAATAGTTTCTTAACTTTATTCTTCATGTATGGCTTTTTGTGAACTCAATACATTTAGAATGTGATATAAATTTATAAATTTATAAATATATTCATATTTTGTGCCACTTTACGTCATATGTTATTCTGTTTATCCTATGTATACATTTCACTCCATTTTGTAATAAATGTTTGAGGGATTTTTAGTTACAGTCTATTCCGTTCATTCTTATGAATTTCAAGTATTTATAGTTTCTATTTATTCTAATTTTTCAAATTTGTTTTATGTATAAATCACATGTGGTTTACACAAATCACATGTGATTCATATATGAATCACATGTGATTTTGATAAAATAATCTTACAAAAAAATAAAAGTTCATATTTTCAAGTAACAAACCAATAGTCTACCATTACCATTTATAGATAAAGATGACCCGCAAGTGATTCAATTTATTGCAAAAAAAAAATCGCACTTGGTTTGCATTTTATCACAACAAAAATTAAAAAAAAAACAATTCACATGTGATTTTACAAAAATCACATGTAATTCAACCAAAATCTCACGTGATTTAACCAATTTGCTGGATGAAAATACAAGCATCGCATATTCACAATACAAAACAAAAAAAATATAACTTTTGCCTTAAAAAACTTTATTTGGGTTAATATACACAAAAATTACTAAAGTTTGTCAAAAAAATTCAATTAGTTACCAAAGTTTAAAACCTAACAAATATATTACAAAAATATACAGGTTTATTTTCTAGATTATTAAACGTTTTTAAAAGCTATATTACCATCCCTACTCTAAAAGGTTACCGGATAAGAGCCCGTCGACATGCCATGTTGAAAGTTAGTAAGTCCCATCACTTTAACATTGTACGGTTAGGAACATTTTTTATATAAATTACCCTTGTATTTCTCATTTTAATTTTCAGATTATTTCACTACCCCTAGAAATCGAAAATTTAAAATTAAGAATCAAGCAAAACATATGTAACCTCAAAATATTTATAACCACGTAAAAATTCTATTTTTACCGAGTAAACTTTTATAAAAAAAAAAGATAAGTGGTTGTGAACTCGGTTAAAGATTTTCATGCTTATTGCTTTGGTCTTTTCTTGGGAAACCTAATCGGGTTTTTTTATTTTTGTAATATTGTTTATATGTGAATTTTTTTTAAGCGTGTGAAAAATTAGAAATTGTTTTTAAGAGTGTTCGTGGATTTGTTATTAGTTTCTATTTGGAAATGGTAGTGATTTAATTAAGCGTGACTTGCATTTCTTTTATCTAGGTTTTTGTTCATGTCGATGGTAATAAATAAAAATAAAAACTGATCATATAATTAAAGAATTTAACATTTCCTCTAAATAAGTGTTATTAAAAAAGAGAAAAATAATGACACGTCAATACTTAACCGACAATTAAAGGTTAAAACATACCGAGTAAATTGTGTAACCAATCATCCAATCTTAAGTAACTTATCTTTTAGGTTTTAAACTTTGATTATGTAATCGAATTTTTTGACAAATTTTAGTAAATTTTAGGTATATTAATCCAACTTCATTCACCCAGCAAATCACTTTAAAAATAAATCAATAACAGGATGTGGGAAGCCAACTTCTGATTCTCATTATTCATTATTGTATTCCACATCTTTGTTCAGATAAATCTTTTTAACCACTCCACAACATTATCTAATTAGTTCTCATCCATTTTAGGCGGGGTTTATTTACGGCGAGTTTTTGTTTGATTTCGGTGATATTTAATGAGTCGATGACGAGGTGTGTTAATTTAGAATGAAGTAGGTGGTTACGGTTAAGGTTTCAGACGCGGTTTGATATTTTCCGGCGAGTTGTGTTGTTATGTCGACAAGTTTTATTGTGATTATGGTGTGGTGTGTTGTTGAAGGAGCGGTGGCAGTGAAGGTGTTCGACGTTGTATGATGATTTTTGACGGGAGTGGTTTTTTTCTAGCGAGTGGTTTTGGAGGTTAGAGAGGTTGTATGTATTTTGTTGAGAAATTTTTCTAATAAATGAGGGGTATATGATGATTTTTATTATTTTTATATGGTTGGTGGATTATATTTTATGGCCCATTTAGTTATTATGTTCAAAAAAATCTTGGCTCAAAATTAGGGGTGTAATCGAGTTGAGACGAGCTCAAACTTAATAGGGCTTGAGCTTGGCTTGATTCTAAAATTGTATGTTTGAGATTGGCTTGATAGCTTGTCAAGCTTTATCAATACAGGATTGAGCTTGGCTTGATAAGATTTGATAAGGCTTGATAAAAGATTGACCTGGGCTTGAAAAGCTTGAATATATATAAATTTAATTTTTTTTATAATAAAACTTATCAATAAACATATGTATAAAAAAATCATTACTTAAAACAAATTTGATTTATTTAACATTAATAAAAAAAATAATAAAATCATCGTACAGTCTTGGTTTCAAAATGTGTTTTGTACTACAATACGATTAAGGTCCCAAAGGCCATTACATGATGTGAATGTGAACGCAATTTGGACACGTTGCGTTTAGTATTAAGAACAGTACAAAAAATATTTATACACATATTATATTCCACCAAGTATCGACTGAATACAATAATTAAATTTACAAAAATAAATAATCATTTAAAATACAAAGAACTAAAATATAAATATAATCAGAGTTAAAAAATATTTTAAAATATATTATTTATTTATGAAATTAGGTTAATACTCAAATTAACAATTAGTTGTTTATATAAATTCATCATAAAAATATATTTTTTAAGAGCTTGAAAAAGCTTAATAAGAACTCGAGCCGAGCTATCAAAAGCTTGAGCTTGATATAGTTTCGAGCTATTTTTTAAGGCTTGAGCTTGATAAAAGCTTTGCTTGATCGAGCCAAGCTCGAGCTCAAACTCAATTTTCTTGATAAAAGTTTGGCTTGATTACAGCCCTACTCAAAACAAATCAAAGCCATTATTTATTATATATAAATTTATGTCACATCAAGTTATAATGCCCAAATTCTCATCCTCACCCCATCTGGTAACTTTTGAGTATTTATATTTTATTTTTATTTCTAAAAAACTTTTTAAATTTGTTTTTCTTATGATTTTTTTAATCAAAGTTTTTTCTTTTTGAAAAGTTCTTGTTCAAAACAAAATTTTCAAATTTTTTTCTAACAAAATATTTCTTTTTCCAATTTTTCCAGTTTTTTTTTATTTCAATATAGTAACGGAAAGATTTTTTTTCTGAAATAAATAAACTTTTTTCGATGATTTTAAAAAAAATTGTTTTCATTTTTTTTAATTTCAAAATAGTAGCAGAAAGATTTTTTTTCCGTAATTATGAACTTTTTAATGATATTAAAAAAAAAACCATGAAATTACAATTTTATTATGAAATGACAGTTTTTCAAAAAAAAAAACTAGATATTTCTTATGAAACTGCAAATTTTTAAACGAAATTACAAATTTTGTTAATAAATTACGATTTTTAAAAAAAATTCACAATTTGTTTTATGAAATAAACGATTTTTTTTCAAAAATTACAATTTTTTAAATAATTACAGTTTTTATGAATATATGAATTTTTTAAAAATGCAGTTTTTTATGAAAGTACAATTTTTTAGGAAATTACAATTTTTTTTAAAAGTACATTTTTTTTATCAAATTACAATTTTTTTTATATTACAATTTTTTTATGAAATTACGGTTTATTTTCAAATTTACAATTTTTTTTCCATGAAATTACAAAAAAAGATTAATGAAGTTACAATTTTTTTATGAACCGATCTAAAATAGGGCTGAGCAAATGAACTCGAAAACCGAACTGAACCGATAAACCGAGCCGAGCCGAACCGAACCGAGTAAATTCGGTTCGGTTTTCGATTTTGAATATTTGTGTCGGTTTTGCTCGGTTCGATTCGGTTTCGGGTTAAAAACATGAAAAATACGCCTAAAATACATATTCGGTTCGGTTCTACTCGGTTTGGTTCGATTTCGATTTTGCTCAATATAATTCGGTTCGGTTTCGGTCGGAGGTTTTTTCAAAATCGGTTTTCGGTTCGTTTCGAATTTATTCAGTTCGATTCGATTTTGAACTAATGCTCAGCCCTAAAACAACATGTGTCACACAAAATCACTAGGAGCTTCAGCATAATGTCCTTCAACAATGACTCCCACGATTTTCATATTACTTCATAAAATTCATAACGTAAAAGTTATACTCAATAACGAGCATCATACTTTCGCATAAGGCTACCCGCAACACGGGGATTTGTCTCGGTCGGCTGTAGGTCGCGATCAAGTCGTATCGTTGCAACGATTCGCTCGCCTTAGACGGTCGGCCTTATTCGATCTTACCCACGACTTTTTTGTTTGTGTTTCTATTTGTGTTTGTGTTGGAAAAAAAAATTAAACTAAATTAAACTTGTTTTAATCATGTTTTAATTATATAAACTTTATTAAAAAATTTCAAATTTTAATATATTGAGCTTTGTTTAATTCCTCACGACATATATTAATTTGACAATTTTTGAAGTTAGTTTTAGGCTTTTAACTAATCCATTTTACCCTCTTTACTTCTAATTAATTCTTTTTTAATTATTTTTTTAACGATATTTAAAAATAAATTATTATTTTTTTTGAACGGCAAATTTATAAAACTAGCAAGAAGCTAGAAAGAAACAATTACAAAGAAATTAAATGGGGATTTTTTTAACCAATCGTTCCATGAAAAAGAGCTACGACTACGATTGTTACACCAATTGTAGGCACAAAGAACAAAATCGTCAAAAAACTCCGATTGCTTCGGGGTTTTATCTCCGAACAAAGTTTGATTTCAAAATCTCCAAATACACCACCAAGCAGTAAAGAACACGCCCTCCAGAATGGGTTTCAACTTTTTGGGAAGCCGGATCGAGGAAAACCAGTCGAACCATTCGCTAAAAGTATGAAAATCACTCCAAATATACCTCTATCCATGTCCAAATCGATCAAACCCAGCTCAGCAACGATGCTGTCTTTACTTCTTAAATTTTCTGCACGAGTATTCTTCAGCCAACTACGAATAAAAACTTCAAGAGCTTGTAACTTCTTCTTAAAACAGACCATCCCGTTACAATCTGCGAACACCAAAGAATTCCATGATGATTTAATCATATCATCAAAGCCAGCGTAATCAAACCAAGAATGAAAAAATCTAAAAGGTACATGCCCAAAATCCAATTTGACTTCCCGAAGAAGAATTGGACGATGATCTGACAGATGTCGGTCAAGGCAAATAGCCGATATAGAAGGAAATAACGAGAAAAACCCTTCTGATATAAGGAACCTGTCAAGCTTGCTCATTTTATGAGACGTAGGATGAGACCAGGTGAATGTGTATCCCTCCAAAGGAACATCAACCAAGCCCTAATGGGATATAAAGTTATTAAAATTCCTCGCACTGTAAGGATTGAAACTAGATCCTCGACGTTCGTTACTGGATCGAACATCATTGAAATCTCCCATAATTATGACATCTCCACACCAACGATCAGAAAGAATCGATAAGTACTCCCAAAGACGCTTTTTAGCCGAAACCTGTTGAGGAGCGTAAACAGCTATAAAAAGAATCTTAGATTTATTTGGTAACCAGGTTCCATAAACAGCAATAAAATTATCCGAAACCGTAACATTGTCTTTAGAGAACACAGACTTCTCCCAAATACAAAGAATACCACCCGAATTGCCTAGAGCGTCACTACTAATGAAATCATAATTTGAGTTACCCCACATGAACTTCACCATCATATGGGAAATAGACTCCATCTTAGTCTCTTGAATAGCTAAGAAATTAAGTTTGTGAGCATGAGTAGTCGCCTTGATCCACTCCCGTTTGATCTTGTTTCCAAGACCTTGGATGTTAATAGACATTACATTCATTGGAAACCATTATCAACTCCTTGGCTACCAATAATGTTCTCCAAATCTTTAGTACAACCATCCATAGTATACCCCAGACCGACCCGAATTAATCCTTCCATCATATCTAACATTGATCCACCATTGTGATTACTAAATGATTGAGCATCCAAATTGTTGATAGACTCTAAGGGAACATCTTGGGAGTTCATAACTTGGGATGTAACCCCTGTCGGTGACTTACCAGCTTTAGTTCCCTCATAATCCGCATTGACTTCCGGGGTAAACCCAGGAGGATGCGACAAAGAATGACTCGAGGGTTGGGAATTAACATCTTTCTTCTCATTCGGAATATCATACAGCCGAAACGGATCCTCTGATACATCATCTCCTTTGACATCAGTCACGTCATTAGTACCATTTGGTGCAGGTGAATTTGGACCAAAGACAGTATCAGAGACTGCCTCTTCCTCACTATCTATGTCATTCACAAACACAGAATGTTGAGCCTCATTAACGTTTCGATCAAGTTCATCCTCCGATTCGTACTCACTATCCTTAAACGGAATAAACGTAGGAGACCATGTAAAGAGTTCCTTTGCCCTAATCAAGTACACTCGACCTTTGATAATTATTTTAAAGGTTTTCAGGATAGAGACAGGATTTTTGGTGAGAATGCATAAACGTTTGCGCCCAAAAGATTTGTTCGAATTATCTTCCAAATCAATAGTAGAACCCCATAAATTCCCAATTCGGCTAAAAGTTTCACGAGTCCAGGCTTTAAGTGGAATGCCCTCAAGATCCACCCACACAATCCTTTCATCAGATAAAAAATCATTATCCGCGTCCCTAATTTCTGAAAACCATGCTTTAAACCCGGCATGACACTTCAACCTCTCCTTAGCCTCCTTCTTGTCAAATTCAATTAAGACCCACAATCCTCCAAGATAAGTAATTACGAAATCCGAAAAACCTTCATCCCTAATAATGGTATACAGATTTGGTATAGATGCGAAATTTAAAACCTTACCCATGACAGAACATGATAAATCTCGTTCGATCAAACAAGAATCATCGAGAACCAGAGCTGGAGAAGACGAAATCAATGATTCGTTATTAGCCGAACGACTATTCGTGACAGCCTTCAGATAAGATCCAGTAGGCATATTGGATTTGGTGGAATTCGCGTTCTGCGCCGATTTTGGATGACTCTTCTGATCGAAAGAGGGTTTGGAATGAGACTTTTGAGGTCGATCAAACTGGACCTGGTTAGCATATAAGTGATGAATCCCAAACCAAAGTGTTCGAAGATTATCCACCAATCGATCCATATTCGTAACCCTGATAAATCGGACAAACGCGAAACGCTTACCAACCTTTGATTTCTTTGAAGGAATAAAAACATCAACTACAGATCCGTAAATACTGCACTTGTTCCACAGATCCCGAGAAGTGACGGAATCAGGAAAATTGGTAACAAAAATGGATTGTGAAACATGATGAGTCTGATCTTCGTATGTTCGAGGCGCCATAAAGTTTGGATTGAAGGGAGATCAAGGGAAGAGTGAAAAACAATGAGAACCAGAAGAAGAGAATCAAAGCAACCTGATGGATCAATCGATTCAAATAAAAAACAATTTAGACTCAGATCGAGAAGGACCGACCTAAGAACTCACAATCAAACGAGTTTGATAATGAATTAAAGGCATTTCTCACGAACGAATCATTAATTGAGTGTTATTCAATGATTGAGAGACATACAGATTGGGAAGATTCAGGAGCGGAGATTGGTAATAACCACCATTGTTGTTTCTCTTCAACTATATGACAACTGAATAAGCAAATATTATTCAATAATCATTTAAAAAATAATAATAATAAATAAAAAATAAATTATTATAATGTTTTTATTTTATTTAAATAATTATTTGAAAAAATATTTTTTAAAAAAATTGAACTAGGTCGTCTTGTTAAGACAAATATATCACATTAGGTCGCAGAAGAGAGAAAGATGGCGTGTTAAGATCAGGTAGCCTAAACTCGTGATAATCAGTGACACGCAAACCAAATTGAACAAATAACACAACAATGAACCTAAAGCGTCTAACTAACATCCAAAAATCACCTAGAACATCAAATCAATCGTTCAAATCCAACAATTAGCAGCCTAAACAAGGTGAAAAAAAATACTAAAATCTGAATTAAAAAACTAATTATTTTAACTTAAAAATATAAAATCTTTAGATTTTAGTGTATTAAATGTCGAAATTAAATGTGTGAGTGAATGTGAGTATAAAATCCAAGAAAATACCAATCAACACTACAAAGAAAAAGGACTAAGGGCTTGATTGGATGGCGTTATATGCCAAAAATGTAAGGATGATGGTTAACATGTGTTGTTTGGTATATAATCGTGGGACCCGATATTAGGGTTGAGAGTAAAATTTTTGCTATCTACAAAATCCAAGTAATTCATCCGTTTAAATGTGTATTGAGCATTGCTATATCATGCTACTAAATCATCCTACTTATCTTCCTACACTCACAATAATATAATATACATTTTCTCCACTTATTATCTCTCCAAATCTAAACCCTCAATTCCGCCACTTGTCAGGATCTTGTGTGTAGAAGGATTTGTAGGAGGTTTTTGTAGAGAAAAAATATCATTTTCCATGTGTATTACTGTAGAAGTGGGGCCTTGTTGCATATGGTCCATCATTTTTAACTTTTCTCATTTTCATTTATAATTTTACAACAATAATTTTAGGATTTTAAATTTTAATTCATTATTAATATAATTAAGGAAAATGCTAACAACAGTCCTAATGGTTGTCGATAACAACTAACTTTCTATTAAATTTGCTTATATTAAGACATTGTGAGAAACATTTTCCGCATTTTCCGCTAAATAACATTGTATTGTGTCTTATCAAAATTTTTGAAATGTAGATATTAACAACAACCCTAAGGGCTGTCGTTAGCAAAATCCTATAATTAAAATAATATTTTAATTTAATATAATTTTTCTCTCTCTTAACGTAAATCCAAATATTACTCAATCCTAAACCACTTATTTTATAAACCTACACTCAAATTAAAATCCGGCTTCAAACCAAACGGACCCTAAGTCCTATAAAAATAAATCAAGGATAAATTGTTAACAAAATTGATTTTTTTTTTTAAATTAAAGTTGTTTTGGATACAAATGTGTTTCTTATATGTATATTTTCTATTTATACCCTACCGGGCTTTTAGGATCCAATTAAGCTAAGCCCATTATGTTTTTTTATTACTCTGATTGCCTCATTAAACTAAGCCCATTATGTAAATTTCTTTAAACTAAGCCCATTAAGTTGTTATAACGTACTTTTAAAAAAGACCAATAAGCCTTTGCTCTAATGTTGTTTCGAGTAAATAAACTTTTTCTATCGAAAATGATCGAGTTTGTTGATAGTGTTCCATATTTTTCCAAACCACCTTTACACATACGGAACAAACTCGATCATTTTAAGACAAGAGTTTTGGTTTACTTTAGCTTGTGGTTTGGTTTTGGAACCGTACCTGCATATCCCAAAAGAGTTTTATGTCGATGAACAACACATAATTTAGATATGCCTTCTTATATGGTGCAACTGACGTAAGTAACACACATGAAAAGTAGTCGTAGTAATACTTAAGAAGAGAAGAGTATGAACTCATATTAATGGCTGCACTACCTAGGTGTAGTGATACATTTTCAAGGGCCGTAGTTGAAGACCTTAGGTTGGCAAGAGAGATGAACAGGTTTATAGTGATACATTTTCAAAAGCACACGTACAAAGCCTTAATAAACGTTAGCAGTGATTTAATGTTTTATGCAGACCAAGTTTTTTAACTGGGTTTCAGGGCTATCTGGTAACAGTCAGTGTACAAAAGATCACAAGATTCAAACCAGAACACACTTAACTTCTTATAACGAAGAGCAACACAACTACAATATATAAATAGAGCAGACATGCGCAAACGCTTAACGAATGTATGAATCATTCAAGATTAAAACTTAAGTTATTTGTAATTTGTAACTCTTCACTTTTACTGTTGTTTATTTATCTTTGGGTGGGCCGAAAACTATCAAATGGATTTAACACATTACATTATAGGAAAGTCATTAGTATCTAGTAAATGTTCTAGACGGCCTTAGCCAACCCCAAGCTTCACTTGGTTCCGTCCCTCACACTTAACAAATTCGCGATTCATTCAACATCGTCAATATATTTAAAGTGTACATCATCATGTAAATCATGTAAATCATGTATAAGTATAAGTATTAATGAGCTATTTGAACGGTTACATCATCAGAAAAAGAAGAAAGAAAGTGTATATAACATAGTGTAAATTTAATAGAATAAGAGTAAATTATAAACGATTAAGCTTATATCTATTAACGAAAGCATCTGCTTCATTGATTTGCTTAATAAACGACTTATTTCTTCATCGCTATGTTTATCCTTCCCTTTTTATCAGTCTGTACACAAAACACACCATTTTAGCGCAAACTTCAGCACCCAACCCACCCATTTCATTACTCAAACACGCCCATTTTAGCACTCAATTCAGCAGGAAAACACTCATTTCAATACAAAAAAAAAACATAAATAGCTCAAAGAAGCACCAAAAAGCTGGAAAAAAACACTCAAAAACCCTATTAGCACAAACCAGCACATAAAAAGATCTGGAAAAAACAGATACTCAGTAATATACATCTAAAATAGCTCAAATAAGCCATAAAAAGCTTTAAACAAGACTCAAATAACTTTAAAAGCCTAAAAACAATAGGTATATAACAGTTTTATCAAATACAATAAACATCAACATTCAAAATCTTAACAATAACAACTAAAATTAAAAACAATCTTTTGGCGATTGCCAGATCCTATATTATGAAGATAATCTAAACCCCTTTTGTGAAGCCGTCTTCAAATAAGCCACAAATTTGGAGCTTATGAAATATAAGACGAAATGGGCTTATGTCTCACAAGTCTAAACAAACACCCTCTAAAAACAAAACAATGGTTCAACATACAGTCATACACATTTCGCTATCTCCTCTTCGAAAAAACTAAATCTTAACTCTTCAGAAAATCCAAACTTATCGCTTCTTCCAAGTTTTGCCTGTTCAAAAAAATATTTGAAAGTTATAAAAGAAATAATAACAAAATAAAAGTATAAGCACATAAACCCGAAAAAAAATTCTATTAACAGTTTTAGACTATGATTTCCAGTAACTATAATTTAGTAATGTCACAATTTAATTGAAGGGTACCTAGTATGGTCGTCCACGTGCACGTCGACCACTTGATGCCTCAGTTCGACTAGCAGATCCGCTATCAAAGCTTGGCTTGTCCCCACCGCTACAATTATTGTTCGAGAAGAAATGACCCATTGAGTTTCACCTCTTTATATAAGCTGGCTGCGAGCCTTATAATAAAAAACAAACTTTAGGCAATAATTACAAAATAATCAAACGATAATCCAAAATTTTAAAAGATGATAATCAACCTTTGGGTCGTGACGTTTTAAGTCATCGCAGAATTAAACTCTTCGCTTCTTTGAGTTTGCGACTGCCGGCGGCTCCCACGGATATATTATGAAAATAATCTAAACTCGTTTTGTTGAAACGAAAAAAGCGAAATGGTGGTGGCAGATTGTCGTAGTCGATCTGATACATAAACATCTTTACAAAATTGTTTTTGTTTACTTTTATGATTTGATATCTTACTGCTAACAATTGTGCTGTGTTCAAAGGGGTTGAGGCTTTGCTTTATTGAGTGATTGAGTTCTTTTGAACCGTTGGATATAATATGGGTGGTTGGATTGTTGTAATAGTATTTGTGTGATCAATGTGACATTCTATTCTTGTTGTGGTTATAAATAGCGTGAGTCGTGTGACGTCATGTTTTAATTATGCGTTTTATCGGTCAAAATTAAGCTTTAACGTTTTTAAAACGTATTTTATATCCGTTCAACATATAAAAATGTTTATTTGTTTTATATTTAGTTCGCAATAAGTATTTTACATAATAATTAAAGTTATGATACAGTCTTTACATGTAAGAATACATATTCAGGGTTGAATTTAAAAAATCATTGCACCTCATGTTATAGCGCGTTTTAACTTATTACGTAGCGTGAACGTCACGTCTCTAGTTTTAGTACGCTTTAAGACGGACATTAACGGGTTATTTAGAACCATGCTTTTTATTGTTGGTGGAATAGTTATAAAATACTTGATTTTTTTAATTTAAAATTTGAAGATTAAACACAATGTTTTAGAACTCGGTTTGACTCGGTCGATTTAATTAGTTGAATTGATTTTGGTTGAAAAAACAGTTTAATTTAAATCGGGCTTTAAAACTTTAAAATGCGTTTAGATTTGTCATACAGTCGGTGGACAAACGTTGAATCAGTTAAACCGATAATTCGGTAATCGGAAATTCGAAATGAAAATATTGAAACTCTAGAAGAAGTTTTGACTAATTAATTATTCAACCTATCAAATTGGAGTTTTCATATTTCACTTTCTACATTTTAAAAATTAGTGATATAGATCGGCAGTTTCAAGAGACAATATCAAGCGAATAAAAAAGTCGTGTTTACTAATTGTTTTTCTTTTTTTTTTGGTATGCCTGGGTTTTTGAACCTATATTTTGAACCGACTAATCTCGTGGCGTAAGTGAACCTCTGTGGGCATCGTAGATGTACACACTTATTAACGTTTGAACCTTTTTTTGGAACGACGATATTTTATAAACAACTTCTAGCAAGGTGCTAGAGAAAAAAAATTACAAGATAACATTACAAGCCAATATTGGATTAGTAATCCAGTCAATCCACGAGGGACATAATTTCTTACTTCTATGAGTAATCCAAGCGTGCGACAATGTTTTAATGTCATCTATCAACGTATCTTTCCTTGGTGGTTTCGGGTCGAAACAAGTACCATTTCTGTAGCGCCATATTATCGAGAAAGTGGTTTGAACTACAACATCAAAACAACTTTTGAGTGTAATGGAGAGGGAAGTATGTCAGCCCAAGAGATCAGGCCCTGCATATCAACGGGTATAGTCAACATTCCCCACCATGTTTTCACATAATTCCAAAGCATCCGAGCAGTTTCACATTCGACGAAGACATGATATGTAGTTTCAATTGCATCATCGCAAACCGGACATCGAGTGGAGTCAAGGTCGATGCCGCGAAGATCTAAGTTCCATCTTGTTGCAAGTCGATCGTTGTATAACCGCCAAGTGAGGATATTAATTTTGATTGGGATCCACTTGTTCCATCTAATCTCCTGAGGTTCTGTAAGGAGAACGGAATTTTTAACAAGATGTGTCATGGCAGCCACTGTGAAGACTTTTGAGTCATCCAGGCAACAATTCCATTTGTCCGTTGAGTCTTTTAAACGAACCTGGCTAAGAAGGCTAACTATATCCTTCAGTTGGGATCCCTCAGGACCATCTCTAACCAAACGCCGCCAAGACCAGTTGTACTTCAACAGCCCACTTGAAACGGTACATCGATCCTTTATTTTACACTTTTTGTCTACTTCTAGAGCATACACTCTAGGGAAGGAAGTTTTAAGATTGTTATTGCCTACCCAATGATCTTCCCAGAAGCTAAACAATGAACCATCACCAACCTCACGAGTGAAAACTGTGCCTAAATCAATATCGATTTTAATGAGGTCTCGCCTTAGTCCAGCTATTGTTTTCCATGAACTAGATTAAGCAGAATTGGGATGACCAATAACTACATCTAACCCGTCATTTGTACCATGTATCGAACATATCACTTTTTTCCAAAGAGCGTCTTCAGTTGAGTAAAAACGCCACCACCATTTGGAAACCAAAGCAATATTAGAGACAAATAAACTCCCAATACCAAGCTCCCCGTTTGAAGTTGAAGAGCAAACTTTTTTCCAAGCGATCCAAGGTAGTTTTCTAACATTTATATTGCCACCCCAAAAGAAGTTACGACGAAGCTTTTCAAGGTGATTAATGACACATTTAGGAGCTTTGAATAAAGAGAAGTAATAAATGCCTAGAGCACCAAGCACCGTTTTAAGGAGAGTGAGTCTACCTCCGTAAGATAGAGACTTGGACTTCCAAGAGGAGAGACGGTTGTTGAATTTATCAATGATAGGTTTCCAATTACTACTCTTATCCATATTTGCGCCAATGGGGAGACCAAGGTAAGTACAAGGAAAATTAGAGGCTTGACAACAAAGAAAGGAGGCGAACCTACTGATGTCACTATTAGAGACACCCACACCAAAAAGTTTGCTCTTATAGAAATTAATCATTAACCCGGATGCCAAGTTAAAACATCTCAAAATGCGACAAAGGTTTTTCACGTTGACAATTGACCAATTTCCCATAATAAGAGCATCATCCGCAAATTGAAAATGAGAAACATCAATGTTGTCATTACCCACTTTCACACCTGCGAAGATGCCTTTACACTTGGTGTCTTGAATTGTAACATGAAGAGCCTCAACCGCCAAGATGAAAAGAAAAGGGCGATAATGAGTCACCTTGTCTAAGACCCTTTTGAATCTTAAATTCTTTTGCATGACCGATCCATATCCCGAATCAAGGCATCCATTAATCCATTTCCTCCATTTAGGACTAAACCTCATTTGTTTCATGACATTATCCAAAAAAGACCAATCAAGAGAGTCAAAAGCCTTCTCAAAATCAACTTTTAATATAAAAAGTCGTTTAGTCTTTTTAGAGGCCCAAGATATGATTTCATTTACCATGAGGGGCCCATCTATTATTTGCCTTTATATATGCAGTTTGAACATCGCTAACCACCGATTCAACAACTTGCCTAAGTCTATTAGCAAGAAATTTTGCAATTATTTTGTATTGACAACCAATAAGGATAATGGGACGATAATCGTTAATGTGATGCGGATCTTTTATTTTAGCAACAAGAGTAATAAAAGAAGAGTTGCAACTTTTCGGAAGATTGCCATCACTCTCGAATTCCTTTACCATTTGAATGAAGTTATATCCAATGGTGTCCCAATAGTCTTTGATGAATTTGAAAGTAAATCCATCAGGTCCAGGGGCTTTGCTACTTCCACAACCCCAAACCGCATCCTTAATCTCTTTAGAAGAAAATGGGGCATCAAGAAGCGAAATGTCAAACTCGGATAAGGTCTTGAATCCATTGTTTGTGAAAAGTGGACGACTGTGGACATTATTCTCAAATTTATTCTGATAGAACTTGAAGATATGATCAATTATGCTAGGTGGGTCTGTAACCCACAAGCCTTTAATGAAAATACCATTAATTCTGGATTTGGAGAATTTATTGTTTATGACGCCATGAAAAAATTTAGAGTTTTCATCCCCGTCAATTGCCTACTTCACTTTAGCTTTTTGAATGAGATCAAGTCTTTTCAAGTGATTTATGCCCTCAATCTGTTTTTTTAAAGAGATACGGTTTTGAATCTCATGGTTGTCAAGGCTAGAGCTTTCGGCTTTCATGTCCAGGAGCTCCAAATTGGCCTTAATAAGACTAAGCTTATTGTTTTCGTTAAGAACCACCTTACGTCTCCATTCTCGGATAGAACTTTTCAGGGCTTGGAGTTTGCATTTCAAGAAAATAGCGGGGTGTAGTTGCTGGTTTTGGAAGTGCAAACTCGAAGAGCTGTTGTTGTTGGACCAAGCGAGTGAGACAATGTTGGTAAATTCCTTATTGAGTAACCAAGAGTTAAAAAGTTTAAAGGGAATCGGGCCAAAGTTGGTGGAGTGAGTTTTGAGCAAAAGTGGTGAGTGATCAGAAAGTTCACGTGGAAGAGCCAAAGATGTGAGTTAGGCCAAAGACTTGTAAAGTGGTGTGATACAAGAATACGATCAATTTTGCTCAGCTTGGTACCAAAACTGTTCATTCTAGTGATTTTTTTTCCGCCCATGGGAAGATCAATGAGCTCAGAGTTATTTATGAAAGCATTGAACAAAGCAGCGCCTATTTTGCAAAATGAAGTACCCATTCTCTCGTTTTGACATCTAA